>JAAGNO010005788.1:40752-79134 GCA_033439905.1 Ceryle rudis | reverse complement strand
CTGCCCACTTGGCGGGGCCGCGCGTACCTGTGCTGCCGAAGGCTGCCGTGCGCTGCGGACTCCGCGTGGCTCTCCGTGCGCTGCTTCGGGCCGCTTCCGAGATAGACGCGAGAGTCGGATTGGAGAGGCAGTAAAGCGAAAGATAAGTCAGTGTCTGCAGTTTCCTCGTAGAAGTTCGTCCCCTCCCTGGTACGTTGTTTTCGTCCCTCCTCAGCAGTATTGGGTTTTAGGAGAGGAAAACGAGTTGATGTCCGAACCGGAGCAGTACTTACGAATGTTGGTTTTGCAGGATTCTCGATACGATAGACATGGGGACTGTGACTTTTGTCATTGAATTTTAGGGCTCGTTGTTCTCGATGTCTTTTAATTGGATATATACACAGCTGGAAATATACAAGAAGTGTGTAACATTTTGGCTACAGAGAAGATGGAGACTCCTTTTTTACACTGAGTCACATGGAGAAGACGGGGTAACAGGAACAAGTTGCTCCTGGGGAGACTGGTTAGATAGAAGAGGAAAACTTTTCACAGCAGCTATTGGAATAATCTCCCCAGAGAAGTGGTGGAGTCCCCAGCATTGGACACTTAAAATATTCAGCTGGACAGGGTGCCGAGCCATCTTATCTAGACTGTGCATTTGCCAAAAAAAAGTTGAATCAGGTGATCCTTAAGGCCCTTTCCAACCTGGTATTCGCTGATTCTATGATCAGCCTTTGATTGCCATAACGCCTAGTAGATCCACATCGAGTAGTTTGAAACATCTTCAGTAAAGGGTCCCAGAGCATTTAGCTGTGTCTTATGGTGCTGTAATGATTTGACATTGAACTTGATGTAAATGACACCTGTTGGCACGGCAGCATCCTGGTCAGAGTTTCCCCGTGCCAGAAGTTGTATGGCCTCATACCGACGGTGTCTGAAGAGTTAGTTCTGCTGCTGAAACCGTGGGCTGTGAAGTTAATGCAGAGGCCCGTCACTGGGGGAAAGGTGTATTCTCAGTGTAGGTTTAAATCCTAACAAGGTAAAGCAGGTCATATCATTATATTGGGAACTTGTTCATTGTCTTTGACTTGTGCCAAGACTGCAAATTTTGTCATCTTTAAAGTGGTTTTGTTTATATTCTTTTTATTCTCTGGTGAAGAAACAGCTAAATGGTTTTATTGTTTGCCTGAACTTTTCAAAGGGAGTAAAAGACAATAAAAATTCCTAAGAGGAAAGTGTCTTTGTTACAAAAATTTACTAGGTCTGCTGTCCTCTAGTCAGTTGTGACATGCTCATACTGTGAGAAAGCTCAACAGCTGTGTGATCTGTTCAGTTACCGGCAAACCAGCCGTAGCAGGAGCAGCATTGTATGCTGAGCTGGTTGGTATCTGCCTTGTACGTTAAAGTGGAGGAGAGGGAGTGTTGTAGGATACAGGGGAGAAGTGAGAGGAAGTGAGTGAGTGGTGGGGGCAGAGGAGTGGTTGCAGGATAAAAATCTGTAAGAAATTTAATTACTTTGACTTTGCTGTTCTCAAAACAACTGCTTTGTGTGCGTTGTCTTCTTTTTTTTTTTATGTTAAGGCTGCAGAACTTCGAGCTTACCTGAAATCCAAAGGAGCAGACATCTCTGAAGAAAACGCTGAAGGTGGACTTCATGTGGACTTGGCACAGATCATTGAAGTTTGTGATGTGTGCCTGAAAGAGGACGACAAAGGTTTGCATCTTTATTTAAGTCTTGCTGGTTTTGCTAAACATATCACCATCAATGCTTTCCAGCAGTAACAGCTGGCAGAATTCAGAGGTACGTTGCTTGGCTCTCCTGTTAACGCTTGCATCTCTATAGCATTGTACTGCTGATTTCCATCACTGCCATAGGAAGTTTGCATGTACTCTACCCCTTCCTTCTCCAAACATCCAGCAGCCTTTGCAGAAGTCAGAAATCAAGCTAGACTGTGCTTGTTAGGAGGGCAGAGTTTTGTGTAAAATACCTTTTCTCCTCAAAAAAAACCCATAGTAAAACCAAGACTTACTGTCAATTAATGTCTATGATGCTACAGATGGAGAAAAAATGAAGTAACAAGAAAAAGTAGGACTAGACATCTGTAAGTAAAAGTTTTAAGGACTAGATATTAATTTATTATTATTTTCTGAAAACACTAAGATTTTCAGTAGTCAATAACTTTTTTTCATTTCAGGCTGTAGGTCCTTAGAAACTGCACTAATATGTTTTTATGGCACTGTTAACGCTGCAGTGGCCTTAAATGATCTTTCTGTGCTTGCTGTGCTCTTGACCAATTTACAGATCTCATTTACAGCTTTTACATGTAAAAAATCAATGGCTAGTATGAATACTATGTGCTGTTTGAAGGAATCTATGGTCCCTCTAAGAAGGAATACTTAAGATTCTTTTTCATGTTACCTTTTATTGTAGGCAAATGAGTCTGAAATACCGGAGAAGTTTATTGCTCTGCTGTTTGATATTCAGGTGTCATTTTGGGGAATAAATAATATTTTCCATATGTATTGAATTTTTGCTCTTATCCTTTGCATAACCGATATTTGGATGGTCGTGAAAAGAAAACACAAAACCTGCCTGGTCCTGTTCGGGACAGATGCAACACATGCTTCAAAGGGGAGCTGTGGAGGCTTTTGAACGTACTTTGTTCTCGAGGGCACTTGCCCTCTGTGTCTGGTCTGGGTATCCCTTGTGTTCCTGGTGAAATGTTGTGCTGTACTTGAGCACTAGGTGTTAGTATTCTCACTGTAAAACCATGGGGCAGTTTTCTGGATGTGCAGGAGGAAGCCCTGTTTTTTTAAGAGTAAAACCTGAATTTCCTCTGACTTCTCTTATGTCTGAACAGAGAATTCGGAGCAAGCATAACAGCAAATTCTGCTCTGACCTTAGAATGGTAGTTCTTGCTTTACATGGAGATATGCTGGTGGAAGACCACACGACCCAAATCTCTGGTATATGAGTATCCAGATTGGCTATCTTGGCATTTTCTAAACTCTCTTACAGTTCTTGCTGATGCAAAAGAATCATTCATAGCAGAAGTTACTCTCCAGCACTAAACAGCTACTGATGATTGCTGCTTGCTGTTTTAAACAGCTGCACATTTTTGTTTTGTGCAGATGTTGAGAGTGTGATGAACAGTGTAGTCTCTTTGCTGCTTATCCTGGAACCTGACAAACAAGAAGCACTGATTGAAAGCCTGTGTGAGAAGCTGGTGAAATTTCGTGAAGGAGAGCGCCCATCTCTTCGATTGCAGCTGTAAGTATTCTGCAGAGGAATGTGAGACAATTAGTTTGTAATTGTCTTCCTCTAAAGAGGAAGGAAGTCTTTAAATCAAAGTGTGGGGTCTCTGTCAAGATGTGTGTCTCTGTTGCTGGAAGCTCTTTTTTGACCTTCTTTTTCCCTATCATAAAAAGAAGTACCAACATTTCTTTGCTTGGGTATTACAAAATTAAAACACACAGTTTTCATCTTCTTTGCTGAAAGCAGTTACAAAACTGGAAGCTGTTACAGTTCCTCATGGAGGTAAAGTGCCACCAGGTGCTTTGTGTACTAGTACGCATCTTAACAGAAACATTTATAGGCACTCCAGTAATGTTTTTTGCAACCTCTAACTCGCTTGTTCATTGTTTCTGGCTTAGGCTGAGCAATCTCTTCCATGGAATGGATAAGAACACTCCTGTGCGATACACAGTGTATTGCAGCCTTCTTAAAGTGGCCTCATCATGTGGTGCCATCCAGTACATTCCAACGGAACTAGATCAGGTAATTAATGTGGTACAAGTTATGGCCTTTGTATTAACCATGTTGCATCTTACTAAATATTGGTCAGAGTTGATGCAGACCATCTCTGTTAGAAATTGCCAGAGCGTAGTGAAATAAACGCACAATACAGGTGTTACTATATTTTAAAGGCCCGTCTGTAGAATCTAAATCAAGTTGATGTTTGTTCTCCATTTCTGATGCTGAGCACAGGTAGATGTGTCTGATTCCTGTGATAGTAATGAAAGTGAGAAGCTTTGATCAGGAGTGACAAGTTCTTGTTCCTTCCTCTGGAACTGGAGTGTATTAGAATCACTCATCCTTATTTAAGAAGTAACATGGAGAGCACAGGCTTTTGGCTTCCCATGAGAAAACTTCCTAGTTCTGCATTGGGAGCCTGAGAGTCAGAGGACCCAAGGGAGAAATCTCTGTGCAAGATCTTTTCAATCTTTTTCTTCTTGACAGAAAATGAGAAATGTTTTCAGGTTTACCTCAGTCTTTTCCCTAATGCTTCTTTTTCACTTGGATTCTTCTTAGGTCCGAAAATGGATTTCTGACTGGAATCTCAGCACAGAGAAAAAGCATACTCTCCTGAGACTGCTGTATGATGTCCTGGTAGACTGCAAAAAAAGGTATGAAAGGCAAGTAATAGATACTAGATAACTGTACTTTAAGTTCATGTATTGTAAGTGATCTGTAGGGAAACTATTTCTTGGAGCAAGTGGTTTTAAAATTAATCTGTACTGATAATTCAGATATATACATTTTGTTGATTTGGGGTTTTTTAATGTTTTTAAGCCTTCTTAATTTAAACCTGGGTTTCCAAGAATATTAAAATCAGTTATGAATTAGCTGCAAACCACAGACTCCAAAAATAAAATGATTCCTTTCTATAAATACTAATCTTTGAGCGTTGTAGCATTATGCCAAGTTTATTAGGGACATTTTAGTGCATGGTAGTGCTATCTCTTACTTAATGATGCTGGGAGGCTTATCAATCACAGTTAACAGAATCAGTCTTTTTATGTAAACATTACCTTTAGGACAGAGCTTTCCACTAGTCATGGAAATTAATGTCCACAGAATACCTGCCTGGCCATTTTAAATTATTATCCTGGATCATAAGAAGCATCTTTGATCTAACAAACTTGGCAGACCGGTGTCTTCTGGCATGTGAAGTAATCCTGTGTGTATCATGCCTATAAATTAATGTAAGTCTTAACTGAGAGCTGTCACCAGTTTATCTTGCAGATGTGATACAGAGTATTGACTGCATTGGCCAGGGCTATAGTGATGGGCTAGGATCCAGAAGTAGTTCCAGGATGTAGTTACACAGCAGTTTGAGTCTAAACCATTCCCACTGTAGTTTGGGACGTGTGTGGTGTGTGTGTTGCTTCCCCCTGCCTCTCCCTTTCATTCTGTTTTCTGAGTTAGTTTTCTAAGTATTTTTTATTACTATTTTCACAGTGAGGCAGCAACAGGACCCTCTGCACTGCTGCCTTACGCTGTTAGCAGAACTGTACGCATTTTCTATGTTCTCATAACCTCGTACTGCTGCAGAAGGAAGCAATTCTGTCCTGTACCCCCCATTGCTGTCCTCTCCAGCGACCAGCACCTGTGTGTGTTAGTGCTGGTGTAGCCATTTGTGCAACTGCACAGTGGATTGCACTGGGGAGGTGACATTGCCAGGGATTAAAAAAGGCAAATATGGAGCTGTCATAGGAGGAGGAAGAGTTTCTTCTGGTAGGAGAGTTACTTTATTCCAGTTTGGTGGAACTGTAGCCTGGAAATGCTGCCTCAGCATAGCAGGATCATTTTTAACTAACCTCAATTTAGGGATGATTAATCCTCATGGAGTAGTTACACTGTGATAACAGGAATAGGAATTCCCAATAATCCTGTATTAACATTAAAATGCTTTTCTGTTGGTGGTACTGTGTGACACATTTCAGATGGTCAGAATAATTTCAGAAATGTTAATCGGAGATCTTATACGTGGCTTAGTGCTTAGTTTCAGAAATCTTGCACTGATATTCTGTAATGCTGCTACTCTTTTAACATGTCTCATACTATTGATTTATTGAGAGGTTTTAACTAGCTTAATTCTCATACTTAATCGCTAGCTATTTTTGGCTAGTCTTGTTATCGCTTCTGTGCATTGAACTTCTAATTTTTGTTTCCAGTGCTTCCAGTAACCTTCCAACTAAATGGCTTTTGTTTAATAATAAGTGATATTTTAAAGTTAGGCATTAAAAACTTCTACAAAACCCTCTGTACGATACTCCTATAGCAAGCTTTGCACTGAATGGAGCAATTTTTCAGAGCACTTGCTCTTCTCTCCAGAAAAGAAAACAAGAAGTGACCCTCGCACCTTTGACCTGGTTCACTCTCCTGGATCAGTGGACAGTATTTGCAATAGTATGGGAAACTCACAGCAGCATTCCAGCTTTAGCACTCAGGAATGTTACTGCTCTATCTAGCAGTATGGGAAGATAAGTGGGAACTGAAAAATAAGTAATAAAAATCATAAAGGGAATAGAATACATTGTTGAAAACAATTGAGTTTAATTTTTTTTTGGTTCATTTTATGTTTTAACTTCACTCAATGCAGCAGAACAGATGGTTTTCCATAGCTAATAGTATTTTCCCCAAGGCATAAGTTGGTGGTGAACAGATTGGTAGCTCATGAAAAGTAGATCATGCAGATGTTATGTGTGGTGTTCCTTTTCCTGCAGCGCTAAGTGAAAGCTTGTTCTATCAAGTTTTTTCTAGTCACTTTCTGGTGAAGTTTCTTCTTTCTGATGGTCAAAATCATCTTAATCTCTTTGAAGAGGGATTTTTATTTTTCCAGTGATCAACTGAAATAAAATTGGTGGCAGTGGCTGGAGAAACAGATGGTTGGTGTGGCTTTTTCTGAGATCTGTATTTGGTAGCTGAACTTTGCAAGAGATTACTTTGCTGCTTATGCTTCTTGCCGTAAAGGTTCCGCAGTAGAGTTTTGTACTTCGGCTGCTTTAGTCTTCAGCATTTTCCTGGCTGCATTGGTATGAAGCTGCAAGGTAACACAACCTGTTTAGATGGTGTTTCATAGGCATGCATGGCTCGCATGCAGACGGCGAGTTGAGTTCTGCTGTGAGGCCCTGCCAGACACCAGCTGGATGCAGCTTGTCTCTGCACTGACCTGGCAGGATTCACAGGGGGATTAGTCCTGCCCAAGTTTACATTCAAACAGGCCTGGCAAGTCTGGTTACTAATACCTGTACCAAAAAGCTCAGTGTGTCAGGCACCTGCAAAATAATTGTCTCATTTAATTTTAATTCCATTTAATATCATGTATTGTAGAGGGACTTGATTCCAGCATCTTACTAAGTCTCTGAATACTCTGTATTTTTTTTTCCCCTTTTATCTACCATCACTCTTTAGCTCTCACTGACTTTCTGTCAAGTTGTGCATCTAGACTGGCGAGTGGAGCCAGTGTGCAAGCTGTCTTGCTAAAAAAATGTTCACATTTGCATCTTAGGTGAGATACATATTTAGCAATGAGCTTTGGTAAAGTACTGATCTGTCTTACTGCTTTAAACATCCTAATTTATGGTAGTAATCTGACTCTGAATAGAATGAATAAGATTAAAAGGCCCGCTGTGTGTGCTGAGGCTCACAAGAATTTAGCACAGAAAGTTTGGGAGTAATTTTCTTGTATTTCTAGGAAACATCAGAATGCTACAGATGAAAGATTCTGCTCCTTTATCACTTAAAAAAAAAAAAAAAAGAAAAAAAAGTGGTGGGATTGCAAATACTATTTGAAGTTAGTTAAATGCAGAGTTTCCATTTTTGCTCCTAAGGGAATGGGGAGGAGAGGAAGAGTTCCAGAAAATCTGTAACGTACTTCTGAAGTATAGAACAACTACTGAAAGTCTTGTAGTGTTAGGTTGAATAATGTGCGAGCTGAGCCTCTTTGTAGATAGTATTGGTCCTGTATGAAACTGCTGTTTTGTCTTCACTAGACATCTAGTGTTGGTAGGATCTCACCAGTGCAAAAATCAGTCTGTCAGAGCCTGATTTACATGCAGATGGCTCTATCATATATAAAGCTGTCTAAATTAATTTTATTTCCCTGATACAGAGCTGTCAGTTCCTCTACACATCAGTATCAGTTGCCATGACAAACCAAACTGACCTCTTTAATGCTGGATTCCTAAATCAGATGTTTCATTGAAGTTTACATCTGTGAACACTGTTCTGGAACCTATAGAACGTTCTCCTGCCTTGGCCACAAATTGTCTTTACTCAGAGTACATCCAAATTACATATGATAGTTTGTTTCCCGTGATGTCTTAGTGTTTGTAGTGCACATTTACAAGACCTAGTAAATTCTCTAGGAGTGCAAAACCTGATCCTATAGAGAAGTTGTCAAAGAGTAGTATTGTGGGATTTAAAATAAATACCTGTGTAAGGATAGTCTCATTGTACTATAAAAAACATTTAGACCAGTGCTGCTCTAGATTAAACCTGGATCATAGCACAGTGTGTACTGGGAGTGTTGTTAGTTTGTTCCTTCCTTGTGCAATTTATGCTATTAGTTAAAAAAATTAAAGGCAATTGAAACTTTTTTCTTGCACAGTTTTTTTCTTTTAAGGAAAATTTTGTAGGCCTATCAGGCCACACAAAGAAATGTTTTATATCTGGAAATGAGCTACCTTGAAGGAAGAACTCAGCTTTACACTATAACTCGCTGTACTCTGGAGAGTATTATCCAACCTTCCTCCTGTCCACTGAGAAGGCACCTCTCAGTAAAGTAGTGGTCAGCCTGTGTACGTGCATGGGAGACTTCTGCGAAGCACGTGCTCACGTTACCGAGTTTTGGTTATAGCTACATCCGTGCCCTGTCTCGTTCAAAGGAAGTAGTAAGATGGCATCAGCAAAATCTATTCTTTGTATGGAAGAACTGTCACAGATTTCCATGTTAAGAGCAAGAATTCCATGAGAAATAGGAAATAGCTTTTTGTGTGCATACACACACCATATTCAATTTTTTTTCTCTGAAAATTTTGTAAAAGCCAGCATCAGTTGCTGGCCTTGCTAGTGGTAAGAACTGCTACATGAAAATAAATCAAAATTGTTAAAATGACACAGTACCGGTCTCAGAGATGGTTTGTGGTAACATTGATGTTTACAAAATAACTTGAGTAGATGAGGTTGTAGGCTTACTCAATTTTTTTTTTAAGGCATTATTTTTCTAAAAGCTGTCTATCAAGCAGCGGTGGAGGCTGCTTGCTTCACAGCAGCCTAAGCCAATCTAATTGCTGGCTGCTTAACTTTGTCAGTAAAAGGAGCAGCTCTCACTCTGAATACTTGGAGAGAGAATCTGGAAAGAAGAAAAGGCAACTTTTATACAGTTATTTTCCTGACCATAAATATTCTTTAAGATGTGCCATTTTACATTTGAAATAAACTTTGCAGTGCTACTTATTCTGCAGTGATTAAATCCAGATGTGCATAAGAGGAGCATTCTAGTGAACCATATAAAGCTGTTCCAAGCTCAGAAAGCTTTTTCCATAACCAGCAGGTAATTTATCAATTTAAGAGAATGAAATGAAGGGTGAAGATAAACATTTTGTAGAACAAGAACTGAAAGAGTACATCTAGTTAATTTGTTCTCTCCACTAGAATTAAAATGGATCATCTACATCTTTTTCAAGTGTAATTTAGTTTGACCTATAACATCATAATGGAATTATTTAAATATTTGAGTGTCTTGTTTGAACTATTTTTTCAGCAGTCCTGAGGTAACTTTATTTTTCTACTATAGTGACACGGCAGCAAAAGTAATGGTGGAACTACTGGGAAGTTACACAGAGGACAATGCTTCCCAGGCTAGAGTCGATGCTCACAGGTAATAAGACTTTTCCGGTTTCCTTAAAAGCAGCTTGTTCTCAATTGCTAAATTATGTTGATGGCCTTATTAAGAGTACAGCATGGTCTGGCAGGCAAGGGCCCTGCTACAGCCTCTTTCATCAAGAGGTTATCTGTGCAGTCTACAGTAGGTTTGCTGGTGTCTAGGCAGAGTCAGGTTTACAAGTGAACTAGTGTGTTTCTGGTCACTGCAGAGAGATCAGCCTTGTCTAAAGGCTTCGTTTACATCAACTGTGTAATCAAAATTTGAATTGGCATCCTTTCTTTCAGATTTTTTACTTACCAATTGTTTTAATTCTATGACTTGGAGTGTTCTTTTCAAATAGCACTTTCTGTTGAAAAAGAAATTCCTGCTCTGTCTTCTGTGAGCCAAGTACTGAGGATGTGAACTGCACAGGAATAAACTTCCTTGTTGGACAAGCGGGGAGTAAATTGATTCTTAACAGTGTATTTCCCCCACTGGCCAGAATGAGTAAAGGCTTGTATTTTAAGATTCTACCTGCTAGGATTCTTCTTAGGAATTAGATTTTGAGTAAGCTATGTAATTCTTCCAGGTGTATACAACCCATAGTTCTTAAGGGAGTTGTTTATACTTGAGCATGGACGGAAATCAGGGTGACTCATTCTGCAAATTGAAGTTTCTGTTTGTAAATTAGAACTTCACTGACTACCCTACAGCAATCCGAGGCCTTTTACAAGAACACGTTTTGAAAGGGTTTATCATACGGCTCTGTCTGCGCTGCTGAAGAAAAGCTTTCATCTAGAGTTCTAGAAACACTTTAGGTCTGGTTTTATAGTTTGGAGCAGCAACTGATAAATCATGGGCCTTGGAGAGTTTGGTATTGGGGTTCTCTCTGGTTTGTGTCACGCATTTAAGTATAATCAATCTTCCTAACCAACTTAATTCTATGAAATTTTAGGAGGACAGTAAAAATACCTCCAGGAATGAAGGCTGAACTGGAAATAAATGCATAGATGGAAACAGTAGGGTGATCTATAGCCTTACCACCTGGCAAATTTCAGTTGTGATACTGAGCAAATTACTTAATGCTTTCTGTTCCTTGTTTTTTCCATCTGTAAGATGAAGATTAAATTTGGAATGTGACATGTCTGACACTTAAGAATAGTTGAACACCCTCGGGTATTTCCTAGAAAGCAAGGAACAACAAATGGAGTTGCACTTACTCATAAAAATGTGTATTGCTGTAAAAATAAGTATTTTCTCTTCTAATTTAGATGTATTGTACGAGCGTTGAAGGATCCAAATACCTTTCTCTTTGATCATCTTCTTGCCTTAAAACCAGTAAAATTTTTGGAAGGAGAACTTATTCATGATGTAAGTAACTTCGGTTTGATACCTGATAGAGTGCCTTGGTTTATTAGTGTGTTTTGAAATTCAAATAGAATAGTTATCTATATCAATAATACTGAGCTCCAATGTACTAATTCTTTTAATGCTTTTAGAATTAAGAAATTAAAATGTTACATGGGAGACATTGACCTTTAGAAGTTTCAGAAACCCAAGAGTTAGAATACATGGGATACAATACAGGGAAACCTAGATAATATTTCAACTCTTCTTATATTTGTTTTCCATCTTCTAGCTTTTGACAATTTTTGTAAGTGCTAAACTAGCATCCTATGTCAAGTTCTATCAGAACAACAAAGATTTCATCGACTCCCTCGGTAAGTTTTCAGATCATTACATTTCTGACTATTTGTGTGCCTCAAGATATGGAAGCTGCAAAGGGCTTCAGTTTGAACCCATATATTGAAGCCAAAGAAATTTAATGGGAATTTTAAAAGAATAGATGAGAATTTGTAGACTCTAACCTCTAGTAGATCATAAATGGGTCGTCTAACTGTGATTTGTTCTACTCGGACAAGCTGTTTTATGCATTTGGAAGAGAACTGTGTTTTTCTCTAGTTGTTTTCTCTCAAACCTTTTGGGAAGGGAGTTTTGATGCATTGATGCTCTCAGCTAGGCCAGAGATCACAACTTTGTACGGAGTAAGGCAGCAGCTTGTATAAATTTCTTTATGATTAAAAACTTTATAATAGCAGATACTTTTCCTGAACAGTAAGAAAACCCCTGCAAATAGTGTGTGTGTGTCTGCGTGTGCTGATGCATTAGCCCTAGCAAGCCACAGTCTGTCCCAGTTAATTTGTTTCATCACATGAAGCAATGTGATGGAATGTTAATGTCAGCACCCTCTTTATTTACACACTGTGGAAAAAAGGAGTAGTAATTAACACTTTGACACTCCCCCGTTGATGTGTAATTGACTGTTTCAAAGGAGCACTGGTTCATAAGCTATTGCATGCATTAAAATTACATTTTTTTTATATTCCAGCTTTTTAGGATAGGGGTCAGTGACAATGCAGAAACTGCCCAATGATGCAGATTTTTTTATTACTGCATTAAGGTTTTGACATATTGGTAATGAATAAATGTTTCCATAAAAATCACTTTTTTTTTTTTTTATAACTTTGATTTTGAAATGACACTTGAAGAGTGGCTGAATGCATTTGAGGAAAGGCAGAGTTTTAGCAAAACAGAGTTTAGTGCAGCCTTTTAACACATGCATTATTTTGTTTAATGGAGTGTGGTATAATTCTGAGAATAATTACCCTCAGTGCTTTAAAAGGCTGGTACTTTGGGTATTAAAATGATGGAAATAGCAATGTGATTTTTTTTTTTGTGGATAAAATCAGCAAGTTTTTTGGTAGTTTGTAAATGCGTATATAGGATAAGCATGTCTTTTGTTGTACGTATTTGAACATTAGTTTTGTAGACATCTTATGCTTTTCTTTCTTAGGGGAAGGTGGGTTTTGCAGTGGAATTATGTTTATGTATTGAAATGACTTATCTCTTAGTTACTTGTCCACAACTATTTGCTGAAAGTGCTGGTGTGAATAAATTTATGGACAACTAACTACACATATATATATAGTAGTAATTGTGTAATACACGATAGTCATGATTTCTTTTTCTCTGCCTCCCTTTATCTGTGTTTACCTCCATGAACATACAGTGTGTGCATTTTCAATATATCTAGGATTCACATAATTTTAGTAAAATCCTTAAATATATGTAATTGATTTGAAAGAGCCTTACTTCCAGTTATCTTGATTTCTCACCTGCTTTATGGTGTACTCGGACAATTCTGAATGTCTCTGAGCAGGGGACAAGGTAGAGATTCTGAGGCAGTGCCAAACAGAATGCTAGGAACTTGGTCTGAGCATTTCAGCCACGCCTTTGAAAAACAAGAGCAGTTTGTTATAGAAAACAATACAATTACTGGATGAGGCATTCAGAAATTCTTCAGAACATGTATGATGTGTTCCCCAAAATAAACAGATTTTTAATTATGCCTTAAAGATATAATTTTTAAAAACACTTTGCCAAGATACTGGGCTTTAAAATAAAGTGTATGAGTAGTAGGATTTCAGTGACAGTACTGCATCAGCTGTAGTTCTCACCTTTCCTGGACCAGGACCAATTCAGCCTAGGCTCTGAAAGCTGTGCAGGGAAGGCTCCTACAGGTGGCATCCGTTTGCTACAATCTGCTGTTTTATTAATGCTGACAACTTAGGCCAGCAGTAGCATTATCTGTGTCAACTGAATCGCCCTAACATGGCCACAGCTAATCTGGTATTACCAGCAGTCTTTTTGGAAAGTTAATCAGCATCTCATTTGCATTTGTTAATTAGGGTTAATGTGTGCTAATTGATTTTTTGATGCTTCTAGAGTTCCATTAAACCCAGTTAGGTAGAGTTGCTGGTGCTCCTCAGTCGTATGAATTATGGTGATCACATTGTTGTTGAATCAGTGCCAAATAGGGAACCTGCATCATAATTACAGCTAATTAACACAACATGATGTCCTACACTAATGTGCTTTCCTATTAGTGTATGGATGTTATAAATTCCAAACTTAAATATTTACTGAAGCAATGTGAATGTTTATAATGTCATTCCAATACAAAGTGATTGACATCTATTTTAAAGAAACTTCCACTGAATCTCAGTTGGTACTTCACAGAATTCAGATTGACATGTCCTGGTTGATCTGAATGTCTTAACTTTCTTCACCTAGACCTTTTTTTCAGGAAGATGGTCTCTGATTTAGATGTGCAAGCCCTTAGCTCAATCCCTTGTGTTGCCATTCATACAATCATGTAAAACCTGTAATATCTGCTGTGCTATTCTTATAGGGCACTTTTTTTGCCACACTAGATGCTCGAAGCATATATGCGACTCATGTTTTTTTTTTTGGCTGTGGTATGGGTATAAACAGTTAATCCCATGCCAAAACACATTCTTCTGGCAGAAAAATGTTATGTTGCTAAGCCATTACTGAGAGAGGTTTATTTCCAAGCAACTACGTGAGGATAAGCAGTGAGGCTGTAAGAAGGTTTTAACATTACCAGTCATGTATTTTCCATTTGTTGTTACATTGCTGTTCTTCCAGATGATGCAACTGAAAAATGTACTTGCATCCTCACCAACTAAAATTCTACTAAGGTTATGTTTTCGCTCTTTAAAAAAAAATAAAAATCTCCGTGCTTCGTTCTTGTAGATAGTTACTACCTTTTGCTGACAATGAGTATCGATGAATTCACAACTAAGCTATTTTAGCAAAACACAAGGAAAATGCAAGAATTAATTTAACTCAAATGTTAAGGTGGAATATTTTCTTGATACAAGACATC
Organism: Ceryle rudis; assembly: GCA_033439905.1. Classification (NCBI taxonomy): domain Eukaryota; kingdom Metazoa; phylum Chordata; class Aves; order Coraciiformes; family Cerylidae; genus Ceryle; species Ceryle rudis. The sequence goes on along the minus strand of JAAGNO010005788.1, from coordinate 64,752 downwards.
TTAAATTATTAGAAGCATATGTAGTAAAAATAAGATAAAACCAGATAAATGAATTATTGAATTATATTTCATACCCACAAATTACCAACACTTTTACACAGGCTTGTTGCACGAACACAATATGGCAAAAATGAGGCTACTTACTTTCATGGGAATGGCTGTAGAGAATAAAGAAATATCATTTGAGACAATGCAACAGGAACTTCAGATTGGAGCTGATGACGTAGAAGCATTTGTTATTGATGGTAAGAACTGTGGTACCATACTTGATACAATGCTAATGAACAGAACCTTTTATAGTCTTCTAAGCTAATGTTAAATATTCAGAAAAATACTAGTTTCTATTTTCTGTGTTTTGTTACAAGATAGAGCTGAAACAACTTCATGCTTAAAGACATGCCTAACTTGTCTTTTAAACAGCAGTTTTCTTTTCAGTGATGAGAACTGTATTTCATGTAATTCTTTATAGAACTAATAAATGGTTTGCAGGTCTAATTTGTCATCTGGTTTTGTTTGCTATCATTAAAACAGGATGTGTTTGCAGGGGAGAGAAGTTCATAAAAACTGTACAGGATATTGCTTTAATAGATTGGCACCAAACAATAGGATTCATGGATGACCTTCATTGTGTTACATCATTTTGCTTTTCTGCCTACTAGACTGTTAAAAACAGCAGCAAAACAATACTACGTGAACAGCTGTTTATATATTTTACCAGATTTTATGCAGTGTAATACCTTTGCACTATCTTCAAAATATTGCTCAAAACAGCACTGCTTTTTTTCAGCTGTAAAGACAAAGATGGTGTACTGCAAAATAGATCAGACACAGAGGAAAGTAGTTGTCAGGTAAGACTTAATTCTTCACAGCATTTTGCAGAACTGAGTGTGTTCTAATTATTTTACTTACATTTGTAGAATATTTTAAACTAGAAGCAAGGTATTGTTCCTATCAGTTGCTGGTAGTTAAATAGTTGCTATTTATCATAATTTTATTAAAGCTCACACTGAATGTGATTAGCTTATTTAATGAAAGAGTCCTATTTTCCAGCACATTTCATTTAATGACCTAATAGTGACAAGAATACTAATGACTGTTGTTGCTTTAAATATTTGGGAAGGCTACAGAATTCTCTAACTAGTAAGTACAGCTCTTTAGATAGAGAAAATAAAAATTTTCCTGTTCAATTGTGAGAGTAAGATAATGTTACAGAAGCATTAGTAGGTGAGCATGACATCTAGTAATCATATTCCAATTCTGTTTTACTTCTAGTCACAGCACACATCGGACTTTTGGAAAGCAGCAGTGGCAGCAATTGTATGACACTCTAAACACCTGGAAACAAAATTTGAATCAAGTGAAAAACAGTCTCCTCAGTCTCTCAGACACCTAAAAAAAAAAAAAATCTTTTTGACCTAGTAATGTCACTATAGATGAAATTTATTCAAAACTTTGACAATTAGTGACTGTTTCCAAAATGTAGACAATTGGGTTAAAGAAGCTCAATATATTCTAAATTGCAACATAAAAAAACCCAACAGCCCCAATAAAACTAATATGGACAAATAACTTCTGTTGATTTTCTTACATAATTAGCCACAACAAACAGTAGCAATATTTGTTATGCTTCTTTTGTTCTTGCTTAAATTTACAACGTGAGGATCAATCTTTGCAAGAGGTATGGGCAAGAAGGGAGGGACATTGGAAAAGTTATAACCTGAGCAAAGTAAGAGAGAATTTCCCTTATACCCTGAGGGAGGAAAAATGTGAACCAGTTAGAAGTGAAGCTTTATGAAGCAAGATCTGCTGCTTTATGGTTGTAAATCCTACCTGATGCTTCAGTGTCGAAAGAGACCCTATTGATACAGAATCAACTACCATAGATACATTTAAATAATTTGGTAGTAAAGGTAAGCAGAAGATTTTCCTGTTCTCCTGCAACTTAGAACTGATGTAAGTTGTAAATATTTGTAGAAACCACTGTATTTTGAAACAGTTGCAGCTGATTTTGCTTGAAAACTGAGTGAGCAGTCTGACACAGAAACCCAGTTCAAGTATTTCAGTCAAAACTTCTGAGGAGCAGGATAAGGGTACACTTAACTAATTGTTTAATTTTACTTAATGTTTTAATATCCATTAACTTGTGAATTTTTTAACCGTAGCAAAGCCCATAATAATTTGGATTTGATTGAGCAAACAGAACTAACATCCTTAACAGATTGTATCAATTTTTGATCATAAAAAAGGTCCCTATGCTGTATTGAACATGAAAGCACATACAGGAATCCATATTCTATAGGAATACCTCTAGAAATCTGGTTTACTGAAGTGATTTCTCTGTGCCTTTCAGGCACAGACATGCTTTTTATCTCCTGTCTGATCTTCATTGGCCTTCTTCATATTTTCTTTTTCTTGCTGAATGAAGTCTCTCCAAATTCAGGATTTTCTCAATTTCTTCTATTTGGTTTTGTATAATGGAGTTATGAGTCGAAGAGCTGTCCTCATCTCTGAGTGCACTTTCATTGCGTGATGGAGTTACTGTCACCTGAGAAGACTTCTGCTGATGCTGTAGAATAGTAACTCCTTCTTTCACCTGGTAAAATACAAACTTAGCAGTTAATAATTCAGTGAAATTCAGGTACAAATGTTCAAATTGTTGGGTTTTGCTGAGCATTAAGCAAGGAAATGGGAACAAAAAGTCAACTGGAAAAATACATTTAATTTGAAGTGCTTGCTTTAACTTCAATTTAGAATTCTTCATAATGACAAATAGACTTTTTAAAACCAAACCCAGACAAGTATGATTAAAAAAGGCAACCTGATACTAGAATGCAGATTTGCAAAATAAATAGTGTAATTAAACAGTTCAGTGTTGCAATTGACATTTCTACTGCTATGCAGGCATTTGATTAACAAAACCCAAAATCATGAGGTTTATAGTGTTAACTCCCCCTCTGCTTCAGTAGTCTGTAGATTAGAAACCAAACATCGTTAACTGAAGCAAGGCTGGGGTTTTATGTTAAAAATCTTTTTATTCTCTAAATAGCTTTAATTACTATTTGACTGGTAGTTCATGTCTATCCAAATTAAACACACAGCAAAACAGCAGGGAAAGAGGGTTTTTTGCTTGAACATTGAGTTCTCCACTGGTAATCGCAGGTTGTGTGGCTCAGGGGAGGCCAGCATGCAGCCAGCACCAGCCACCTGCCTGAGCACAGGTGCACACGGAGCCACCAGTGCTTCCTGGGGGTCTGTGAGGTGATGTACTCTGGTTGCATACTGGGGTAATTCTCTTACAGGCACTGCAAGATGAGGCCTTACTCTGCTTTTTAATATTTAGCAGTTGTGCCCCAACCAACTGTAAGCTGCAGAGTGTTTATCAGGTCTGTCTTTATTTTAGTACATGAATTTTGTGCTAAAACTTTCCTTCCCCAGTGCACAAGCATTTCTTGAAGTTTGAAACACAAACAATAAACTTCATGCAAATTGTTGACTTGGCTTGTTGCCTCTGTAACAACCCTACTGCCATGCAGCTGAAGATAGTGATACTTCAGGTCAATAATGACTGTAATCTCCACTTCAGGGAGGCCGTAACTTCTTCATTTGAGCAACAGAATTTTTCACCGGTAAGTCTAGTGGCTGTATGCATACACTCTGCCCTGCTCTTTCCCCGGGCCTCAGAAATAGAGATCCTACTTCCTTGCAAGCCACTAGTCAAAAACTGCGTGGAATAGCGCTTGGGGCTGTGTCTGTCACACATAAAAAAATTCATTTAGGTCTTCCACATGTGCAAGTGAAATTTTCCAGTGAAGTTAAGCCATGACATGTCATTTGGATTTCACTGAAGACAAGAAGTGTTTGAGCCTCTTTGAAGAAGTGATTACACTTAGGTAATAGATTCAGCATTTTAACACAGTTCTGTGACAATGGGCTTAGAATAAAGCTTTAAAAAAAAAATAATCTCGGCTGTCAAACTAAAAAGGCCTCGGCATTGTCCCTGAGTTCAAGTTCCACACTCTTAACAGACCTAAAAATGCAGTATTTATATATATAAATTTATATACCATAGCTGTATAAATGGCTCGGGCCATCCTGAATGAAGTTGTCTTACGGGGAAATAATAGGTTAATTCTCTGCTTTTACACATTTCCATAATGTCATCCTACTAAACAACAAAACTCTAAATATGGCATCACACAACTGCAGCATAGACTAAAAAGATAGGCTCTAATTTGTAGCTATGCTGAATTTGTAGGCTTTCACAGTTCTTTTAAATAACATGTTCCTCTCAAGTAATAAAGAAAACAATGTTTTTTTACTTATACATACTACTATTTTTTTTTTTTTTTACTTTATTTTTCTCTAAACTCCTATTTTACTATAGGTGATAATTTTTATTAGGGTACACAATGAACTACCCTCTTCCTCCCCTCCCAAACAGGCTGGTTAGCATCTGTTTGATTCATATGCTGTGACTTTTTCCTGCTGCTTTCTATCAACCTTAATTGTGAAAAACGGTGCCTCGTTGCCCTTTTGATATTATTTTGGAGATTGACTCAGTCTTAAAGTATCCAGATGCGTACAGTTGTACAAATATCTGTGGAATTAGCTCACTGAGGTCTGGTCTGCAATATTTTTAATTGACTTACATGTTCTGTGGGAAAAGAAGAATCATAAAAAGTCTTTGCTATAGCATTCCATCCTTCACTAGGGTCTCCCTGGGGGTCTCGGTGGATACTAGAGGTATTCAAAGTGTCGGCAGCTCTGTTAAAACTGGTAGAACCTGATTGACAAAAAGGAAATGGTAACAACTGCAATTTAGTCTCTAGGCACTAATTGTAAAGTAACTAAACTTCTGGTTTACCTCTGATCTTAAAAATCAAATATTTTTGTTTTAAATCACTGAAGCTCTCTTGTAAGCTTTTCCCCTCTTCATTTTTTTACTTCTTTCACATACTTCTGCATCTATTTTGTCTTTAAAGATATTTTTCTACTCTGATTAAAAATGTTTTTATCATTTTCACATCCTGAGTTAATGACAAAATTGTGATTTACAGAAAATATATACTCAATATTCTGAGTATATTTTTTTCAAGCAATATTAGTTTAAGACCCACCTTCTGATAATGATAATAAAATATGTAATTACTGCCATCCTGCCATATTCCAGGGTGACTTGTAATAAAAAAAAGACATTCTAAGTACAAAGGGGTTTAGACAAACAAAGAACATTTTAAATTAGGAGTCTTTTTGTAAATGGCTATACGTGATATTTGAGGGTATCAGGCTCTAGCTAGATACTACAAGTAGGAAGGGCAAATAAGTAGATTAATTATAGCAGGCTATAAAGCTCCAGTCCTGCATCAGCTTTACGCACCCGTATGCTCCTTTGAAACCAAGATCAGGTTATTTGCAAGATCAAAACCTAAGTCCACTTTCACAATTACTCATAATGCAAACAGCAGCTGTTTTGTCACTACACAGATGCCTGTCAAACACTGCTGGAATAGTAAAATCTTTGTATAGCTGTGGAAATACATGTTGCCTCACGGTTATGTAACAGTTAATTAAGAATACTGTCATTTTCTCTGGGGAGGAAGAGGAAAATGGTTATGAGTTAGTGTTTGTTTTCTTTTTTAAGAGTTTGCCAGGAAGATCTTGCCCATTCCCAGTTCATTCCTCCATTTACTGATGTGGAGTGGTAGCTCTCTGGGAACCAGAGTTGTATAAATAGTAAATTGCATTGTATTTAGCTAATGAAAGGAATCCCCTCAGGTAGACTTAAAGTGTTTCACCAGTGTTCTTCACCTCTAGGTCTCCCCTATGGCTAAACTGTTTGCGCTTCAGTAAGTAATAAATAAACCAACCAAAGAAATTTAGGGACACTGTCCATGTGGATTCCACACCAGGTTTGCCATTTGGGAAAATATTCTTAAACCAACACTAAAAAAAAGCAACCACCATAAATCTTGGAAGTTGCAGTGCTCAGTAGCACAATGACTCAGGTGCCCCGACAGTAAGGTTTTCTAGTCTCCAGAAGAGGTGCAGGATTCAGAGGTCAGCAAGCTGAAGTAAGGACCTGTCTAAATTAGGCAGTGTGAAGAGAGTGAGAGGCATCTCTGGGACACAGACCAAGATCTTCACCGGAAGGTTTTGCTAGAATTCAGAAGGTCTGGTGACTGTACTGGTCACGAGGTAGCTCACTTAGGGAACTAGAATTACATTAAAATCCCTACCAACTCCTTTGGATGAACCTCTCAGTCGCTTCTTGGAATTACGGTACTTTGCATACAGAAGGGTTTCTAACAAAAAAAAGAGGAGGAACACATGGAGGAAGTGATGCCTGTTCTTACAGGAAACAAACATGCAGAACACTACATAATTTTGCATTAATTTTCTTGAAACAGGTATCAAAATTCACATAATTTGAAGAAATAATGTACCATCCAACCTCAGGATGCTGCCACCTTGCTACCACCACTATTGTTTTAGGGACAAAGACTTCTCTGGAAGGCTTCAAAAATCTGTGCATCTGTATGCAAATATTCATAGGCAGGAGGCCAAGAAACAAAATTACCCATAAACTGATACTGGTAACAGCAGACAGCTGCTTTTCTGTCCCACTTTCCCCAGCCACAAAACTGAGGAATGGGGAGTCAATCCTGCTCTGTGTACATGCAAGGGGCTAAGCTCAAAGCACTACACCAACAAAATCTGAGACACATTTGTGTGGATCCAGCTCTTGTGAAAAACATCTAGACCATCCAAAGCTCCATTTTTCTACAAAAGGAGGGGCTTTCCCTTCTTCTGGAGCCTAAGAGATCACCTGCTTTTTCAAGCTTACAGCGTGCATTAAAAGTAGAATATGCATGCAAGCTTTGTTTTGAGAAAGGAAGGCACCACTTATGCTGCCTCTTACTCTGTCCAGTTCCTGAAGTAGAGGAACATCTGTAAGTGTATTGGAGTCAGTTTACTGTGGAAATAGAGATGATACTTTTATTACTTTCATAAAAGACTTGAGTTTAGAAATGGCACTTTTAGAAATAAAACCAGGAATAATTGCGCAGCTAGTTTTATTGCAAAACAGACCTAAAATACATCTGAATTAAAGATGTACAAGAACATAAAGTAAACTTTCTCTAAGCCTCATTCAGTAAGAGGCATCTACTGGTTCAAATGCTACCCTGACTTTATGCAAAATGAGGGCATTGAATAATTTCCAAAAGCTGCTCAGTGCTTTTGAGATACACGCAGAGCCCTGATGGAGCACGCTCTGTATCACGGTTAGAAATGCCTAAAAAAACCCTCAGTTTGTCATTGTGCTGCTTTTTTCCCCAAAGGGAATATAAGAAAAAGTGTATTTAATGAGATAATTGAGCAGAGCTGTCTAGTTGCATTCATACTATGAATTATACAGAGAACTTTTTCCAATTTTTTTTACCATATAACAAAGTTTAGAAAATTTAATTTTTTCTAATGCTACACTAATCTCAGATACAGATATTTCACATTTTGATAATTTTTCTAAGTATATCCAGTACATGCTTCAAAGAGAGATGCTTATTTTTCTTACCTAGTCCTTTTTCTCTTCTGTCAACACTCTCACTGAGATTTTGACACTGTGTTCCTGAAGTAATCTTTGCATTTTCCACTAAGCAAGGTAGCTTCTCTTTCATAAGGGAAGGTTCATTGGAAGCTGAAGTCCATGTAGCTTGACCTCTCATTTGATTTACTCTTGAACAAGAACTGAGGTCCAAAAAATTTAAGTATACTGGAGTTTTCTCAGCTTTTTTATTTGATGTTGAAAGATCAAAGGATGACCTTCCACTTATGTTTACTAAATTTCCAGATGTTCTCATTGGTAAAGAGCATGATTCTTTCAGGTGACCCTCAGCAAACTTCCTTCCTGGAACTATACTATTCAGTGAGTCTTTTTTTTCTTTTAACAATGTGTTGTTTGCTGAATTATTAATCTCTGGGGAATGACTGGTTTTGATGGAGTGTATCTGAATATCATCATTAACTTTTTTACATGGAATTACTTTATTTGTATTAATTCTACCTGTTGGGGTTTTTTTATGAGCACTTATTTCAGGACCATCAGCCTTTACTGGAGATACAGCTTCAGTGATCAAAGCAGATGGAGTTGTGGCATTCCCTGCTTGTTCAGTACTGTCTTCTTCTGGTTGCTTGCTGCACATGTCATCCACATTTATTCCTCTTTCTATTTTGGGGGGGCATAAATTGAAGAGAGACATAGTGCCACTGTGTTCTCTTGTGGCATCATTACTGCTTCCATTATCCCAAGAAACAGCATCAGTCGCTGGAAGAGCAGTACTCCTCGGTGCATTGTGTCTGTTTGTGTTTCTGGCATCTTCATTTCTATCTTCAGCATGTATGGGCATCTGTTTAAAAGGAAGTTTATCTCTATGTAAACCACTCGGATTTGACAAGTTTTCTTCTGTTTTATGCGATCCACTGCCTACAGAATTGTCATTGGCCAGCAGGCTACATTTTTGGTATTCTGATTGAGAATTTTCATTAATATAAGATAAGATACCAAAACTTAACTCCTTAGCTTGATGATTATTTGTAGTTCTCTCACACTCAGCACTCTTCTCAGTGCGAAGAACTGCTTCAGGGTCTGTTTTGGGTGCTTCAGGTGTAAGGACACTTTTGTTGTGCTGCACAGTATTTAATTTTTTATCTGCCCAGGTAGAACTTGATTCATCTGTAGTATTGCACAGTTCTTGCTTGCTAGAGTTCCTCTCCTGACTTCTGTTTTTGCTGTAGGCACCTACAGTGTCAGTACTGTCTAAAAGGACTTTTTTTGTTTGTATATGACCTGCTGCCAATGGCTCAGTGCTGTCCTGTAGCTTTTGTTCTAAATTTGCATTGTTTTCATCCAGTAGCATTCTGTGTGTTGCTTCTAGATTTTCTGCTTCTTTGCACTCAGTGACATGCAGTTCTGAGGTCTGTCCTTGGGTAATTAAATCAGTATCTGTGCAGAGGGTATTCCTGGGAGAAGCCTCCCTTTGCTTTTCTCCATGAGGGTTAGCAACATTAATTTCATCCTTAAAACTGTTTTCAAGAACTTGTAAATCTGTTAAAGTATATTCTCTAGTTAGTGATAGATAACACAGCAGTAATGCTGTATTTTTACAGTTTAAGATTCCCAAAGAGATGGAGTCAAGATTAGTATCAATACCAATTTTTCTTCAATTACACACCAGTCTAAGTCTATCAAAACGTTACTGAAGACAAGTATTGCATTATTGTAAGTTGCAAGATTTTGGTAAATGGTTCAAGCAGAAAATATATCAACAGTGGAGTTTAGATACGGCTTATAGTTGAAATATTTCCCGACTGATATCTGCCAGCCTTATTATTGAAAGGGGTCTTCATTATGAATTACAGCAGACGCTTAATCAACCATTGTGTATCTACATAAAGTTTAAGCCACTGATTACTACTGCAACTCTATTTGTCTTTATTTTTAAAAGTAGCATTTTTAGCTAAATGGAAAAGAAACCCAAAAAAGCTATTTAAGAGACCATGTTCATATCAAAAGGAATATGCTATGACTTGATGAGATTTAAATCCGGCTTCGAGCATTTTCTTGTCATGTACTTTAAACATTTATCCTTTCTTCAGCGATACTACTTATCTCTATTATCCATGTAAAGTTATTACTTTGCTCTATCTGTAATTCTTCAATGCTTGAAGAGTCCATTGTGGATTTTACTTCAGTTTCTTCATGTCCAAAATTACCATCTTTTATTATTATACACTCATTTGCTTTCTGAATAGCCTGTATTGCATTGTCTTTTGAATGTTCTTGACGACTCTAGCATAGATAGGAACAAAAGATTATACATAATAATTAATATTATTTAATAACTTCCTACAGTCACTGACTAGATTTAAAGTTCAGGACTTAGATTTAAAATTATTTTTACAATTCTGATTTAAAACAAGAGCATTCAACTGAAGTATACAAAGTTAATGCAAATGGAGACAAAACAGACTAATACCCTAGAAGAGTATCAAGGTGAAACCCAAGAAGTTCCACCTCAACATGAGGAAAAACTTCTTCACTGTGAGAGTGACAGAGCACTGGAACAAGCTTCCCAGAGAGGTTGTGGAGTCTCCTTCTCTGGAGACTTACAAGACCCTCCTGGATCTGTTCCTGTGTGGCCCGCCTTAGGTGTTCCTGTGCTGGCAGGGGGTCAGACTTGATCTCCAGAGGTCCTTTCCAACCCCTACCATTCTATGATTCTATGGAAGAAATTTGATGCTGCTATATTACAGGCCACAAAGAAAAGTTATACAGATGGACAGAATTCCTCAGAGGAAGGAATGGCTGTTGCGCCTGCACGAAGGGGATTGCTCCCTCTGCCCGCTGGCTCAATCAGTGACCTGCTCAGTAATTATAAGTGGAAAAAAACCCCTGCAATATTGCAATTTACACTCAAACACACGTGCATACACACTCATACTTGGCTTTCTAACAAACCACCTAGGACTTAACTTCATTTCCTCAGCACTTAAGTCTTAGGAATTTGCAATTCCTCTCAGTCAGTTACTCATTCCCTCCCAGATGGTTTTTTAAGCTGAATTTGAGTCAAATTTAACAGAAGTAGAAGCCTAAGAGATGTGTCTACTTCAAGTCACTGGTCTACTACTACTGCAGCTGTATTTGTCTTCATTTTTGAAAGCTGCATTCAGTGAAGTTCTATAACGACTAGGAGATGAAGAAACAACCTAACAAAATCCTACCAAAAAAAATGGAAAATGAGATGCATCCTTTATCATCATCAACTGCTTGGCAGCTGATGACAGGAGCACGTGCTGGCTCTTGCCCTAAAGAGAGGATATAAAAAGTAGATGTGGGAGGGAGCAGGGGTATTGCTTAGTCCATAAAAGATGTGAGAAAAAGCTGAAGATACTTAGGTGACTGGAGGTGTTGCAAAAGTGAGATTGGGATGCGGGAGTTACAAGTGCTGTGCTTGTGCATGGGATGTGTGGGGAGGACAGTATATTCCAAAATGGAGGGAGGCACACAGACAACACCGGGGTGAAAAAAACAAAACAAAAAAGGATTACTGCAGTAATGCATAGTAGACAATGTAGAACACAAACTGCAGGAAACATTTTGCATCCTAAAATTAGTTCATGTTTCATTTTTGAAACAATGTCTTTTAAAAGTCGTACAATTTTCATTACACCTTGTAGAATTCATACAGCTTCAGCATGGCAAATACTCCAAGTCTAACTTCCATTGCATTATTAAGCACACACCAGCAGATTTGTATGTGTATATATTCATATATGTGTTCGTAAGCTATAAACATAAAATCAAGTTTCCACAATGTATGTGTAACTTCTTCCCAATTCTAAAATATTATTACACTTTGTCATTTTACTGACAATTCACAGGCTGGTTCTTTATAGTGTTAAATATCTTTCTGTTTCAAAAAAACCAAAAAAACCTGAAAGCAAAATCACAAATATGCAAAATCAGTTTTCCCTTCTGTGAAGCACAATTCATTATTTGGGTGTAAACTAGTAAAAAAAAAATGGTATAATCAGTACCCAACTGATTCTCAAAGGCACAAAATGAAATAAGGATTGTTTGTGGTTTTGGTGGGGTTTTTTGCTTGTTTGTTTTTGGTTGGTTGGGGTTTTTTTGTTTGTTTTGTTGGGTGGTGTTTTCATTAAAAAAACAAAACAAAACAAAACAACCGACCAAACAACAAACCAAAACTAGAATTGAAGAAATAAGATAATCTATATGTTGAGAAAATGAATCTTCAAATCTGTCCCATGTTAGAGACTGAAATTAGTTCCTCTGAGTAGAAGTGAACTTAATTCCAGGCTTCCAGGGAACCTGTGTAAGTATGAAGTCAATGAGTGTGCCACTGTTTGAGAAACACCCGTGCAAAATGTGCTTACAAAATAGGATTTAATAAAGATATTTAAGGTAACAGTTACCTATTATGTATACATTTATTAATGAGGTAACATCTCAAATTTCTGTGATATAAGTTCCCCTCTGGATGAAAGTGGAACATTCTCTGGGTACAGTAAGTTTTAATGGGATCTTGGATCATTTATTACATCAGATAAATTTATAGCTTTAGCAATATCAAAGGAAGATGAGTGAACATGACAGACAGATTAGAAAAAAAACCTGTTTGTCTCATCCTCTAACATTTTTTAGAAGAAATCGAAAGTACTGCACTTACCTGCAGATTTTCCACTTGCTCAGAATGCTGATTTCCCTGAGAAGAATAATCTTCAAGATGTCTATGAACTCCTTTAAGGGAATTCAGCTCATTTCTGAGAGTGTCTATTTCTCTTCTCATGTTTTCTTCCTGTAATAATTGAGGTTACACAGAGCACAGAAACAAATCTTTACTTCATGTTCACATACGTAAAATGTACTTTAGAGATATCAACATATCTTAGCAAATTAATGTAAATCCTGAAAAGTGTAGATGCCAAGGAATTTCTTTGTGCAAAGTATAATTTTGAGCTTCTTCACCGATAGCAAAATTTTAACCACATTTCCATTACAGATACTTTTTATTAACCTTTTTTTCCACCATTTACTTCAAGTAGCAATACTTAAAGTGAGGACTGCATTTTGAAATTGTCTTCTTTTTGTCCCAAAGATAAACATTCAAGCAAACATAGCCAATATTCATCCTGTACCTACACTGCCAAGAAACTATAACAGTAAATCATTTGCTTAGCACTTCTGTAAATAGCCTCAAGTATCCAATGCTTTTTCAGCGAGTATGTAACAATTAAATTTTTCTATTTACAACAAAAAAGATGGTCAAAAATACAAGCTGTAAAAAGAACAGAAGGGCAATTTTATAGAAATACCTTGATTTAATTTACAAATACTTCCAGACAGTTTTAGCATTATCCATGATGACACTACACTTTAAGATATGAAGAGACCAAATTTATAGTTATCCATAGCAGAAATATGAAGGGGAAAAAAAAATAAAGAACTATCTTCTAAAGAAGAGTTGCGAACAATACTGAGAAATAAACAGGGCCAATTCCCATGTCTATACAGGAAACTATGGTATAAGACTCCCCTAAAAATCAAGGTAACCAAGTCTTACTTCCCAGGTCAGTATTCATCAGGACAGTTCAGGGACTTTATTTCCCCACAGCCTCCCTGAGACGCTACCAAATTCAAAACCTTTCTGGCAGTAGGTGCCAATTATGTAGAAATAAATAATAAAAAAAAAAAGCTATTAAACAAATGCTGCTTTAGAGTCTGGTTTCCACACACTAAGCAGATCCTGTGTTATTGAAGAAGTATTTTTTTTCTTACCTGTAAACATGCATTTATTATCGCAGACAATTTTTACAGCAGCAATATTTTGCTAATTATTTTGGATTAAATGAGTTCTGAAGTATATTTTAAAAGTAATGAAGCAGTAGAAAGAACAGCAAAAAGTTAAGACAAATTGTTTAGGTGTACGCAGAGATGATTTTTTACCTCTTATCTCCTTTCACCCCACAATCCACATTGAATAAATCCTGTCAAATCAGGCGTTTGCAAGCCTTTGGTAGCTCTGTCTGATTCAGTTAGAGGTTGCTGGTTTTCCTGGCCATTTGGCCCTTCAGAAGTACCTACACCCTGTGTCATTTCAGTCTATGTGGCTTTACATTCATTTTTTACAACGTTAACAGTTTACTGGCAGTTTTTTCAGAGTACAGCCTAGAAATGATGGTATTCTCTGAATAACTTCTGTCAAACCCAGCAAATTTCCTGAAAAATACATACGATTCAATGTAAATTAAAAACTGTATCAGCTTCCATATCTAGGTAGTGGCAAGTATGTAATTCTGGAATATTCCACTGCTAAATTCAAGGTAACACGAGAGCCAGGGCATTACACTTTACAGACCTACAGGAAGTGCACTGACCTTTTAGAGCACAGAAGTTAACATTTCTCCTAAGTCTACCTTTAAAAAAAAAATACTCATTCCTAGAAGAGTCTGCATTACTGGAAAAGAAACCGTGGGTTTTATTGTATTTCTGCAGTATTTTCTTTGGTTTTAGGAATTACCTGAAATGCTTGATGACTATTTCCAAAAACTTTTAACACTCTAACATTGATTTTAATAAACCTACATCTTTTTTCCAAGTTCTTAGTGTTTTCTCATGCTCATTCTGAAGATTAAGGAACTTTTCTTCATTTTCCTTTGCCTTCTCCCTTTGCAGCTCATTATCTCTTTCAAGGGTCTGCAATAAAATTAATTATCCAAAAAATAATCAATACCACATTAATGAATTTTGATGTGTTTTATGTTGCTTGGACCTTTGCTTCTAACATGCTGGAAGTGCCATACAGATCAGTGATAATGTGCTATCTCAACAATAATTTTCATAAATTAACAGAAAGGTGCTTATAGTTTAGCTAACAGGAAACAGGGGGAGGTTATGAAAAAAGAAATGGCTATAAAAGGGTATAAAAACACTTGCCATTATTCAGTTTCACTGCATAAGTTTTAATGTGCTGAAAAAGTAATATAAAGTCCAGAGATGAGAAATATGAAATGTAGCACCATCTAGACCCATTGTACTTAAAGAAAAAAACAAACTACTGTATACTCAAAGAAAATATTTTTATTTTTTAGATCAGTTTTTCTATCCTAAATTAACCTATTTTATAAACTATATAGATTAAATTCTAAAACATATCTACTGGAACATGAAGTATATGTCTGATTATCCTTTAATTTATTTTTATTAGATCACTGAAATAGGAGTGTGTTAAAATACCAGCAATATTAAGTGTTATACTATCCTAAGCGTATTTGCAAAATTTTGGGTTACCTATTTCAGCTTTACTGTGTTAAATTAAAGCAGTCTTATGTAAATCAACAGTAACTTCACACACATCTCAGATACTGTTGGAAATTTTATCCTATTATATATCCAAACAATATGAAAGACAAAGGACTTACTGCCTCCATTATCTACTATATAGATGACATAAATATATTTAATAATGTAAACATAACTTTAATGCAGGTAGCTATGTGACCAGCTACATGTTTATGACTCTGCTGAGCTTCTTTGAAAGTCCACTTGAGAAATGTTAAGTTATGGAGCAAAATGCTCCAAAGCAATTCCTTTTTACTTAATCTTTTAACTAAAAGCCAGTCTACTTCTTGATTCACTTCGCATCAATTTTAGAACGCCTAAAACTCGCCATGAGTTCATAAAGGAAGAACAAGAAGACACGACATTCACTTTTAATACCCACAGCATGCTGCTTAACGGAACTGCTGCATTTTACGTATGTATTTAGCTGGTTTACAAAAATTATAGCTATTATGTTTCTGGATGTGATCTCTTGAAAGCTTATCACCCATATGCACTTATCTAAATGTTAAGAATCCTTCAGTTCCCATTCTTAAGAGAGAACATCTTGATTTTGAGATTGCACAGAATTTTCTCACAAAACTCAGAGATCAATTCTTAACTGATCTTAAGTGCCACAGTGAAGACTATGAAGAAACATTTACATCAAACTAAGTATTGATGAGCCCTCATATACTTGACAGAGCTTTCAAAAGGTTGAATCAAGTGATTCTTATTAGTTATTCATGTCTTGTAAAACCAATTTCATCTAAAGTACTTATGCCTGAAAAAAATGCCTTTGGAGACTACACTGAAGCTTTGATGCCTAGAAATAGTTTGTCCTGTAGTTAGAAAAATAGAAAATATTAATACCTTTCCAATGTCTAATATAAACAGGACACAAAAATCAAAGCAGGCTGACTAATCTGTATTAGTAGAGTTGCAATTGGAAATTAAATATCTCTAAAACAGATACTTGTACTCAATTCATATCTTAATAAGAAAACAAGCTATACTACTTCTTACACTTGTAGACATTTATGTGGAGTCTTCAAAGATAGGATTCACAGCATTCAGAGTATTAGCTGGAGCTTTAATGCATACTATAAACTTAAAGAAATGGGAAAAAATACCTCAGAAATGCTGTCAGAAAAACACACTTTTAGAATACACATGCTATTCAAAAATTCTGACACCAAGGGCCCCCTGTATTATGAAAAGTCATCACGAGTAAGGTTAAATATCAATTAAATTATCTCAGGCTTCTAGTTTAAACTGCAAAGTAATTTCAATCATCTTAAATAAAATGCACATTATCTTAAACAAAAAGCAGTATTTCATGAAGAGCAAGTAATCCAGCTGCTTCACTGGACCCAAAATATAAATAACAGAGGTTACAGAAAATCATGCTACTTTAGACAATTCTACAGTCAAGGGACTGTTAAATAAAATCTTTGTAAAAAGTTTCAAGCATGCTACAAAAACCACAAACCTTTTCCCATGAAACTGTGCTTTGTCAATTTATTTCTTTTTTTTTTTTTTTTAAGAGCAAATACAGAAAAGAGGAACTGGCGAACTCTGAAAATTCTTAATGAACTTGTGGGACCATTCTCCATGTTTAGAATCACCTCTTCTTGGTTCTAGAGCACTCTGAGATCAAAGACTTACATAATGAAAATCCAGCACTCTAATATCAGTACAAGAACCTGGACACCTGAAATCAGTGACCTTTTTCTTCCAGTTATTATAGATTTATCTAGTACTACTAAGCAAATACTTTAATTCCTAGTGAATTTTAGCTAGTTTCTGGTGGAGAACATAACTCATCTTTACCCTCGCTTGTTTAATGAAAATGCATAATTCATATATTTGTACTGTGGCAGAGGGTGGACTGGTTACATTTCTTAAAAGATAGAGACTTACATGAAATGAATCTAATTTCAATTTAGCATAGAAGCATTCACTTAGAAACAGAAGTATGCACGCACACAGGAAGTTTAACTTGAAATTAACTGAAATTCGAATTCAAAACCGTGGCCTCACAGGCCAAGCAGAGAACAGAATAGTTGTGGTTATGTATGGACGAACAGTAGATAATTATTAATAGCCTGATTAATGGTTGTACCTGAACTCTGCATGGCACACCTGAACAGAACAGGCATTGCCTTATTCTTTACAGTGCCATGGGCCAATCTGACTGCTAGCATAATTTAGAATCTAAACTGTTCTGAGGCACTTTTACACACTCAAATTGGAGCTGAGAAAGCTGCAACGCCACCCTCTCCAGCATGACTACTTACCACCTCTGGCACAAATATGACACCAGACAACACTCCAAGAAATGGCTACAGATAGGCTCTTTTTAGGCCTTCTGCTCTAATAAAACTGGGGACAAGCTCTGGCTAAGGAAATCTGAAACTGGAAGTATTTTTCAGCAGATAAATTTATACCTACCTGAAAATTATAAGAAAAAAAGCTCATAAAATAATTTGATTTCAAAATACTGGAAAGCAACCCTCAGTATGTTCCGGTTTTACCCTCAAGAAATGGCTGATAAGAATGGCAACCATGATTTACTTTAAGGGAGAACAAAGAGAGGGAAACCATAACCTGCACTTCAAGGTTCATGCTGACAGTTAAGGAGCTGAGGGAGCAAGGGAAGTGAGGTCAAAAGTTCTGAAAAGCATACAGATGTCTTTAACAGCCCTCAACTTAAAAAATACATAACAGATAGTAGCAGCTTGTCTAATCAAGAGAAATCTGACCTGATACTCTTCTTTCAGTGCATTTAATTCACTTTCCATTCTAACATTTGTTTGGGTTATTCGCTGAAGGAGCTCCTGCACACATTGTAGAGAGCTGAGAATTTCCTTATTAATACAAACATATGGAGATATATTTAGTAAGATTTTGTTTCTGAAGTTTAAGCCTTAAGTAATTTTTGTCTTTTAGATTACCATATTGTTTTATTCTGCCAGTGTTTACAGAATCATTTATATAAAAGTATGCTTCAAGATCATTGAACATTGGGAAAGAGCTTGTAGGAGAAAACATGAAGTTCATCTCTATATTAGAGCCCTCCCCAGATTTATACCAAACCCCTCCATATGTAAAAAACAGCTGAACACACAGACCATAGCAATTTACACAGAACAAAACAGAGAAACACAATAGGTTCCTTCTCTTAGATACCTATCAAATATGCATATGAATTATGCTACAAGCATCTCCATATAAATGCTTTTAGTGCATTCAGGGCTGTGGGAGTAATGAAGCCCGAGTACATTTCTCATTTTTCCCTTGTGTTTATTGGCAAGTATTTTTAAAAAGCAAATTCAATGCAAACAAGCTTTTATGGATTGGAAGAGTTCTGCTGGTTTAGCCTTTGGCGAGTGCTCAGCAGGTATAAAAGCAAACTACTGCTTTTGTCCCTCCCTGAAAACAAGAATGATACACTTCTGACACATTTGATTTAACCAACTCTAGAAAAAAATTCTGCAACTGTTTACGAAAAAAACCTCACCGCTTTTTTTAGATTTAATATTCTGCAAAGCAGTGTATTATGCTGTTATTATAGAGAACAATTTTGGTTATGTTTGATCCTTGACTCTGTGTACCTTGGTCTGAGTATCAGGATTTGCTCTCAAACGTAGCAGAGTTTGTGATAGAGGACAGTATTAACTCTGTTCACCTCTGTGTAGGTGTAGCTTAATATTCTAAATGTAGAGGTCCTGTATGAATGGAACAACATTTCCTTTATATATGATTGACACATTATTCCATGTTACCTGCTTTCAATACTAGCAGTACTATAGTAAACTGCTGTGAACCAGAAAGCAGAACAGCAAGCCTGTTATGCAAACTTTATTACTTATTTGTGCTCAGCTGGTATGTAAACAATTTTTTTCATGGGTATACCAAATCTCTCCCATCTGAATTCTAAGACAAAAGTTAAAAGACTTGGAATAAAGTGTCAAACAATGGACTTTGTTCTGGTAATACATCTTCTAAAAATAAAGATCCCATTTATGTTGGTATTAAACTGTTTTTGAAGAGTAAACAATTTAATTTGGTTTAATAGCTTACTATAATAACTTAAGACACTTAAATATCAAATACAGCACATATATGCCTAAGTGATTTTTAAATAGGAAAGGTGTATTAACATACCAGATTTTCTTCTTTAATGTGAGTGTTTTCTTCTTGAACTTTTTTAATAACAGCTGTCTCCTTAAAAAGAACATAAAGAACAGTAAAAGGTATTTGAAATGATTGTCTATTTTCTTGGTAATATTGCATTAACATGATATTGTGAATCATCATAAGGCTATTTTAAAGGAATTATTTTGAAATGACATCCATATATATTTACTATTAAATTATATTCATAGCATATTTTCTTCCCTTGAAAAGGGATTTATGGAAATAGCTTTGTTACACTGTATATTGCACTTAGTAGAAAGGAATCACTGTCTGTGTACAACAGACAGATCATTGCCATGATGTTTGCTAAATGAAGAACAGAAAATAGTCACTTTTTTTTGTTTAAATTCCAAAATACCATTCTGATTTTTTGTTGCAGTTCTTGAAACTGTTTTTCCTTTGTTGCAAGATTGATGTTTTCTTCTCCCACCCTGTACTGAGATGTGACCTTGGACCTTATCAAGTCTGTAGTTACTTTCTTCAGTTCCTTAACACAGGAAACACGTATAAATAGTTCATCCAGGAGAGGCATTGCAATTCAAAACAAAGACAAAGCTCTGAAACTAACCTGAGTCATGCCTGACTTTCAACTAATGTATGGAAACAGAAGAATAAATTAGAGGAACTGAAATTCATAAGACTGACTTGCTGAACTTAAACTTTTGGCCATGTGACAAGTTTAATTTTCAGAGGTAAAATGTTATTGCACTAATTTAACTGTTTGAAATTTTTATGACACTTAAGCATGTCATTATTTTCTCTTCCAAGAGGTATTAGAAGTGGACATTGAGTTGGTATGGGTAAAACCTCCTACACAGAGATATACCATAGGAATAAAGTACCTATTATAACTACTGTATACGTTCCTGGGAATCAAGAGGAAAAAAGGAACAGTGACTATCTGGTAAAAACAGGAACTGGCTATAAATTTGGAGGATCTTTGCTTTTCCTGAAACATTAATGACTTAATCTCAGGGGAATGCTAAATTAATTTTATATTAGAGGCTTCTACAACGTGATTTTCCATCTAAAATATGCCTTTGATTTTTTAGTCTTTATAATCTTTTAAATAGCCTGCTGGGTTTTTTTTTTTTTTTCCCCCCTTCTTTGGTATCTGTTTTCTAACCAGTTTATTCCAAGCTTCCCCAGTGCAGCAAATAAACAGCAACTGCTTTGATCTCATTAAATTACAACTTATAGTTCCTGGAGTCATAAATATTGTGCCCTGCTCTCCCCCACCCCTCCCATTCTGGTACAAGGTAGTCTGTTTAATATCGCTCTCTCCTTGAGCACTCTGACGTTTACTCAGACAAATAGCAGAGGTTATGAATGCTGCTTACAGATAGTATCAAGAATTCTTCATGATGCCATAGTGGTGAACCAAGCATTCAGAATGGTAATAGTTTTATCTAACAACTAAGTTTGGTCTGTTTAACTTTTCTTCACAAAACTGGAATTCCATCTTATCACAGACCAATAGTTTTCACTGTTCTGGACAAAATCATATAACAGTACAAAAGAAAAAGGGAAGATTACATTGTAGCTGAAATTCACAAATACAAAGTTTTATGGAAAGTACAGCTACTACTTCTAAATAAATCATTTCTTTGCTAGAGGCTTTATTTCTCATGTATTTTAGCCATAAATCTAACATGATCTAGTAAGTATTAAGTGTAATTGCAGAATCAATTACAGAACCCAAAGACAACAATGCTTTAGAACTGTCATATCCTGTAAGCTAGTAAGGCTTTTCCTTCTTTTAGCAATAAAAACATATATTAGTGGTATCGTTTTTACTAGAAGGCTCTGTCATGAAATACACAAGGAGAGCTCCTACATTTAAGTGGCAGAAGGTGGAAGCAGTTTTAACTTTGTAAAAGTGAAACAGTGCACCGTGCCCACCTGTACAGAGAGCTGGTGCACAGAACACAGCTACCAGGCTGCGTGCTACACAAGCAGGTGCAAAAGCCCACTATGGATCTGATACTTAATATTTTCCAAAACTCAAGAGTTTATCATATACAGAAAAATCAATCTTTCTGATTTTCTCACAGAGAAACAGTAAGTTGTACTAAGTAAATTACGCCCTTGAGGTAGAAAAGATGACTGGATTGTCTTTGTATATAGCAGGTGCATGTGTATAATCCATCTGGAACCAAACCCACATCCGCTAATCTAACAAAGCTGTGGGCAGGAGAGACACAAACCCACCAATCAAAAAACAACACAAACCTGATAAGAACCAACACAAACCAGGTTAACAAAAATAATGGGAAAGTTTAAATAATTTTATACGTATAGTTTTTTGTACTCTGAAACTAAAGAAGTTACACCCCTAGAGTTTTTGCTTCTTTTTCTAGTAGCTTTCTGTCATTAACAAAGTCACTAGTAGCATGCAGGACCCTATAAATTAAACTGAATCTGGAAAATTTTATCAGTTTTGGGGTAATGCTAGGAAAGAATGATAAGGCTTTAAACCCATTCCTTTGATGTGTTGCTAGCAGCCAACGCTTAAGGACATGGTTTCAGAAACACTTCAAGCCAGTGTAAGTCAAGAGTGTCACAAAAGAAACAGTCCTGCTCCTTAAATTTTCCTTTTGCCAGCCGATCTAAGCAGCAACTTCCTCCCTTTTATTGGTAAAATATAGTTTTGATCAACATAAAATTTTCACGGTACTTTCCCTCAAGGCCACACAAATACACGCGCCAGCATTAAGAGGTGGTATGGGACTGGGAAAGCAGCCAGCACTGGCAGATGTAACCACTTCCCAAGACATTGCTCATACTTTTAACTATATCCAAAATTACAACTATATCTTTTTGCTCTCTTCCTAGATTAATGCAACTCCCTTGTAATCTTTCAGGCCTTGAGCAGCAGCAGAATGAAAGAAATCTTTTTTATTTTACTAGATTTCAATGCAAGCATTTTCATAATGCTTGAAAAGAATCCTACTGCATTTAATAGCTAAACATTCAAATCCTAAAAATAAATGCTACTGAAAAGGAAATTATGCTGCAGACTCTTAAGCTATGATTTAGAAACTGGACACGTAAGCAGACAATGTCAAGAGAAAACTACAGCCTCTCTAGATAGCATTTCTTTCCACAAATCCCAGAAGAATAAACCTGTGCAGAATGGACCTCAACCTAATCCAAGCTTTACTGTTATACATATTTAACACCTCTATCGCATACTTTAAATTTCATTAAAATTGGAGATTAATTTTTAATCCATAAATTTTGCATAGCATTCACTAACCCCATATTCCCATTAAGAACAACTGTGTGAAATCACCCTGGTCTGAGTCAAAGCAATGTCTGTGATAAGAACTGATGGCCAAATTAAGGCTTTCATAGTTATTCCCACTCCAGCACTGAGGCTATAGAGAAAAGAAGTTTGAACCCACAAGCTGTTAGAGGTCAGTCAAGTCTCCAGGGTGGATAAAACCGGCTTTTTAAGTTGTCCCAACTAGTGCTGCAGATACCACAACTTCTTTCAGCTATGTAGGAAGTGAAAGCAGCCTGGTAATCCCTCTTCCAAACACTTCTAAATATCAGACTTCTCACTGCTTTTTATCTTTTGTAGTTCTCAGCTCTACAACAGATACGGTCCTCAACAAGGGAAAACACTTGACTGCTTTCAGATCACTTTTGCAATGGTTAGGCTAAGTACATGGTAACCACAAGGAAAGGAAACTAGCTCAGGATACTTCTTCTGGGTTCCAGCACTTTTGCAGAGTGACCCAGAAGATGAGTCCAGGGCCTTTGATGCTGAACTAACAAGTGCCATTACAGACAGAGTTCAGACATGCACTCTTGCACTAAATAACTTTCCAGGAATGTTTTATAAGAAAATTGTTGAAATAAGCCATTGTTATTTTTTAACTGTTTTCTCAGAAATTCTGCACAATGAGGAAAAAGGCATGTCTTGCTGTCAGAAACAGCTTTCATTTATAAAACTCTTTATAACTAAACAACATCCCACTTTTATGCAAAATAAAGCATTGCCACTGCAAAGAGCTGCAGCACTACATGAAAATTAAGATGTTAAGAAATTAACTTTCAGTTCAGTTTCTGACCATCATTTAGAATAGAATGGTCATAAATAACCAATATGAAATTCAGAACTAATGACAATAAAGGCATTTCCTGGTGAACTGAGGAAGCCAGATTAAGTTTCAGTTGGCCCCTTCTCTTGCTTATCTGACAGTATTTTATTTAAAATTAATTACACATGACTTTAAGAATCAAGAGTAATGCTGAAAAAAACCCCATCAAACCAACAAAAAGCCCCCCAAAAAACCCCGGATCAAGCAATGTGTTTGACTACTGGAGTACATAAATCACTATCAGTTTATCTTGCACACCTCTCTTCCTCACAAATTTCACTATGTAAAATTTTCTTAAACAGTTTTCCTACATCTTGAATTAGTTACCCTCAGAGAATTCTAAGTAATGAATTAATCTTGGTTTCTTAACCAAAAAAACAACAAATCTGCTATTATATTATTATATCTACCTATTATTAAGCAACAGATTTGCTATTATTTCTAAAATGCCTAAATTTTGATACTTAATATATTACAAAACAGATGTTTCATTTTAAATCTATGCCTCTCTTTGTCACATACAATTATTTATCACATATATTATTTATCCTTTTTAGAAGGAGCTGTACAGTTGTAATGTACTCAATGCACACAAGACAAAGCTGTCCTCAAACTATCGTGTCTATAACAATATCAGTATTCCAGTAAATATGGCTCTTCTGTAGGGGAAACTTCTAATATTTTCTGTTGCTCTTCCATCCATCAAATATTTCAGGTAAACATATATATTTATATATGTATGAAAACAATATATCTAACCTATCAGTTGAATTTTGTAGCTAAATAAAC
>JAAGNO010005788.1:22846-40747 GCA_033439905.1 Ceryle rudis | reverse complement strand
GATAAAATTTAATTGATTTAGAAATTAAACTGATAATTTTTCACAGAAAATGAAAAAAGTTCTGCTTTACTGTTACTGTGTTTCTCGGTCTGCTTTTATGATGGGAGGAGCTCTCACATCTTTGGGATCAAACAAGCACTTCAAAACTTAGTAGTTTTGACACTAAGGTTTGCCATATTATATTCCAGTATGTAACTAAAATCTAGATTGAATTCCTGATTAATATTTACTGTGGCTAGGAGATCTTCATGTAATAAATATAAAAATTAAGTAAAGCACTAGAGAAGGTAAGAATGAAACAAATTAAAAAAAACCAACTTAAAACTGTCTCTATTTCAACATACAACTTTATGGCTTCTAGAGCCATCATACTCCAAAGAACCTTAATAAAAGGCTGCGTGCTCTTAAGAACAAAAAACCCACTAGATTTAGGGAGAATTTTCAAGTATTTCTGTACCTTCATATCTCATTTTTCAGGCAAATGAAGGTCATGCCAATTTTGTGTTGGATTAGCCCAACTCTAATGGTCATATCCCTTCACCTCATCTCCAAATTATCTCCCCTTACCCTCACCCTTTTTTGTTTTGTTAGAAATTGACAAACTGCAAAGATTGTATAGTAGGCCAAAGCATTTGTCTGGAAGCTGGGGATTAGTATCAGGCCAAAAAGATGAGAACAGTCATGGATTTGTTCCCTACCTAAAATCCTCAGAGAATCAAAGGGAGTTTAAATAAATAAATAAATAAAAATAACTGAAAAATAAGGAAACATGAAAAAGATGTAGTATAGAAAGATACTGAGTTTACAGGACTATTTTTACTTCAGAGGGTCCCTTTGCTCTTCTGACAGCACATTTAATAGCTTCAAGGGAAAAGAGAACTTTATTCTTTCCACTATTACTTATGTTCAAGAATGCAACTCAAAAATAGACCTGGTTTTTGAATAGATGAGGGCAGAAAACAGCTTAACAGCCATATAACTTCTGTCCATAGTATCACTATAATCTAATGTTTCAGTTGCCCTGTCACAAAACTCTCCCATTTCTGAAGCAGATTCACAATTAGGCTTTTTATCTCATGTTACCAGCTTTCTTCCACAGCAACTACACTTCACATTCTAGCTCTGACTAAACTGAAGACACCACTAGTATTTTTCCATATGAGATGGGAGAAGCAATGACAACACAGCGAAGGAATAAGAGACCTTGCTAATAATTAATAAGAGACAAGTAGGATGCTGCTCTAACTTTAATTGGCATCCGTCTGAAATATCTGTGCATAACAAGGAAGCATAAGAATCATTTAGCTATTAGTCATAGAGTGAAGAACAGTTCTGCTGTTTATCCACTAATTCTTTTAATACCACAGCAGGCTGCAGAATGCCCAAAGAATCCCACCGACACATTCAGAAAGGCAAACTCTTACTTCCTTCAGATTACTAATTTCGGTCTCTTGTCTTTTATTCACTGATGTTAGTTTCTTATTCAGCTGTATCGCTTCCTGTACTTAAACAGAAGTTAAAACATGTTAATAAATACTTCCATATTTGAATGAATACTTGATGGATAACTGCAATGTATGTGTGTACAATTTATAGTATAATTAAATATCTTCATGGAAAGAAGACTAAGATTGAAAATATGACTCAACTAGATGTTCTGTATAGTGTGATACTACCTATGCTGGAGGATTACACCAGGTGGTACCAGTTGTTTTGTATCTCAGACAATGGTTAAGACTTTTCTGTACGTTGGTTGGTTTGCTTTATTTTTGAAATTGTAATTTAATTTTTAGTGGCATTTAATGTCATTTTATTAGTGTCACTTCTCCATGAACTTTGAATCTTAGCTGTTTCTTTTCTAAGGCTTTTTACTAAAGCTTTGCTTGTAATTTTCTGATGAGTTTTAGAGGAATATAGAATATAATGCACCACAAAATACTCAAATAATTGAGATATACAGAGTTATACGTGTATAGGACATGAAAGACAGCAGAGAATAACAGAGAGGAAAACTAAGAATAACTTCCATCCCTTTTGAAAGGGAAAGGAATTTTCTCTGACTTTATATTGGCCAAGATATCACTGGGAAATGGCTTGAAGTTTCACAATGAAAAGTTGAAGATATTCACTGGTCCCTGTACTTTTTTTAGTCACCTCTATTCATCTCAGTATTTTGATCCTCTGAGGTCTCTCTTCAGCCTTTTCTATTTCCCGATTCCTCTTTGTTCACTCCTAATCTTTTTTTCTTTATTTTCTCAAAAAGCTTCTGGCACACGCTTAAATGCAAGAACTCCAGACATTCCATCATACCCAGAAAGTCCTTTCCTTTTCTGTTAAAGATGGTAAGCAACATGGGGAATGGTGTACAACAGCCTTACAACTACACTAAGCAATGTTTCTGTTTTATATGAGAATATGTACTTGAGATTATCAGCTTTATTATTTCACAGGTTTACATTATATAGTTAATAAAAGTATATGGAATAATATTTTTGTGTGTTAATAGTTTCATAAATAATTGTTTCAATGCATGAACAGGGATAAGGTACAGATTTATAAAGCTTGAAGAGCCAAATAGCCAGAATCTATGTAACCATAATTGTATAAAATTATTCATACCACCCTGTTTATTTATTGAACTGGGTTTAAAATTTTATATTTCTGTACAAGAAAGTTTTTATTATTTCCTGAATGTGTTCTGTCCATTTCCCAACATTAAACCCACTCTAAAGAAAGCATTTGTTTTCCCCTATTTTCTAATTCCTTTACTTTCACCCCCTCGTTTGAGCTGGTACAACTAAGCTGATTATGCTGAATCGTAACAGGAAACTGATCCAAAGAAGGGGGTTTTTCTTGTTTGTTTGGTTGGGTTTTTTTAATAATTTTTTCAGTTATTTTGAACACAAATGAGTTTCTCAGTATAATTTACCACGTGGTCACACACAAGACTCTAGTAATGCATCAGCAAAGAGCAGAAAAGGTACAGGGTCTGTGCTGCTTAACCTGGCACAGTCACAGAAAGAAACACTGAGGAAGCTACTGAGATACAGTAATTGTCAGTTGTTACATTTGATGCTGGGCACGGAATAGCTGCTATTTTTCATGAATTGTCAGGTGTTTCCAACTCGGTGTTGTCAAAACACCAAAAACAAATGCTGGAGTACATTTAAGACATGCATACATACCACTGTGCTCTAGTTTTCCATGGACACCTTTTATGATTCCAAACTGACATGCAATAGTAGCATAACACTTCTCAACTTCATTCAGCTTCTTATGATGCTCTTCTTTTGCTGTTAAGTGCATTTGTAATTTTTGATCCTGTCAGAACATAAACAGAGCACCTACTTAATGATAGTAACTAGCAAGTATAACTCAACTCTCCAAATGCTTTTTAACATAATAGTATGAATGCAAAATCATTCCCAGAATATCTCAGTTGTTCATTTCATATCTAATAATATGAAACATGGAAAACTTTAAGCTATATTGCAACACAAACAAAAACATTGGAGTCTTTTTTAATACAGTTTTGTTCAGAGTATAGGACCACTATGATAATTAAGGGATTTGCTAACCCGACATGAGGAGAAACCCAGGGGGCTGTCACTGTTGAGCCTGGAGGGCAAAAGACTCAGAGGGATCTTATCAAGGTGTATAAAAGCCAGGGGGAGAAGGGGTAGGAACGAAAGATGACACAGCCAGACTCTTCCGTGGCACCCCCTGACACAAAATGTAGGCCAGGAAATTTTGCTTAAACTTCAGGGGAAAAAAAAAAAAATAATTACTCTATGGGTGGTCAAACACTGGAACAGGTTATGCAGACAGGCAACCTGTGTATTTGTGGATGTATTAAAAACCCAACCAGACGTGGCTCTGTACCACCAGCTCTAACTGACCCTGCTTTGAGCAGGGCAGGGTTAGGATAAACCATCTCCAGAGATGCCTCATCCCTTCCAGCTTTAGGATTTTTCAAACTGACATAGTGCCAGAACAATGAGGAGGTCATTTGACACCCCTAAATACCAGAAGTGAACCATCTAGGTCTAAAGAGTAGTGGTGACTTTGATTTAGATTAGTGAAGCTAATACAGATTAATACCCCATCTTCAGTATCAACCAGTAGTTGTAGTATCTTCAAGTAGAAGTGAAAAATCATATTTTAAATTATGTAACTGTAGGGGACGGGGTGTAAACTACATATGTAAGCATCTAACACTTTATTTTAACTTCTATTAACATATTGGCCTAAATAATCTCTTATTGCAATGAACCTTATTGCAATAAGCCTTACAGGGTAATTAGGTAAAACTAAGTATTTAAGTTCAATGAATTTTTATCAATTGCTCTTGTTTTGTGAGGGGACAATTGAAAATACGTCTTCAGAGGGAACTATATTCAGTGACACATGCCACTGATCTTTTTAAAAGTTATCCTTTCATATGACTTTGTGTTCCTTCTTATACTGTATTTTTGTTAATAGCTTTGTAGGTACTATTTGGTCTATTTCTAAAGTGGTTTTCTCTGAAAAGAGTGGGGTAAAGTAATTCCTCAGAAAAGATATCCATTTATTTAGACATCTGATCTATTTCTAATCTACCGTGGAGCAACACAGCAATTAAAATGAATTGGGCCAAATTCATTCCTGTGTGTAAATTCAAGTTACACAAGGAGGAATCTGGCCCAGTCCGTTTGGCTTCTGTAAGGCTCCATTTCCACAGAGTAACAAATGCAGTACATGTCCAAGCATCAGAGGATAATAAAAGCTGATAGTAATCAGAAGAAATGACCAACATAAGGATAGCAAACCAGGATATACAATACAAATTTCTCATGTTTTATAAGGTATGAAATTAAACACACTACAGCAAATGGAAAATCATAGTGGAAGCACTGGTAAAGAAACACCACTACTTAAAGAATCACTGCAACGAACATAGGTTGTGAATGTTCACACACTCACTTTTTCGTAACCATAAGTAAACTGCTGAAGAACTGAACTAATGCTAGGATGGGGATTCTATAACAAGAAAAAATTTAAAAAAGGAAAAAAATATATTTGTTTTTCCTGGCATCATTTAGGTGTATTTATTCTAAGAGATTGACGAACACAGAGGCATCACTAATTCAAGACTTGAACAGCTTGAGGCAAGACCTGAGGTTTTTTGCTCTTTCTTTTATATGGATTTTTCTTAGTGGTCTCCCCCTTTCTTTAAGCCAGAAAAACAGTATTAGTCCCTCCACCTCACTAAAAAAGTGTAAGTACACTTTGTTATTTTCCCAGGGCTCTTTCCAGTGAGAAAAGCAATTGGCCTGCTACATCCTCAAGTTTTATTAAGAGCTTACTGCTTTCCTAAACATGATATTTTTGGCAAGTTACTCTGAAGGCTTAGTGCACAGAAAAATCAAAGCCTGAATATGTGAGTCTTCTGCTCACAGTGAAAAGGTCTTAAAACATTATTCCATAGAAGACAATCAAGAAACACCAGGAGACACTGCAGGATAGGGAGGGTATGACCCTGGAGTTGCAGTAAGACCCACAGAATCTTGGTGGTTCTTCCTAGAGTCTGATACTGCAAAAGCAGGAATTATTGCCTTGCCCTCCACCAGTAATAAAGATAAACTGGGATGGGGAGTGGGATTGATTGTGGCCATATGGTTTGTTGAGGCACAATGATTTCTTGGTGGAACTAGACCCGAGAAATAGCTCAGGGTCAGGTAGGTGACTGGAGGAAGACAAAGAGGGAATTGCTCATATCTCAAAGATATTCTGGAAATTGAGTCAGTAGTCAGAGTTACTCAGTGAAGCAGAAGGTGGTAATTGGGAGGTGAAAGTGTCAGAGAAACAAGAGATGTAATGGCATGGAGACCTAAGGCAAGATCATGTGAAAATTATGCAGAGGGTTACCAATTGTAAATCTTTAACCCAGGAAATATTTTCCACAAAAGCTCCTTTATTTCTCACAATTTTCCTACTTAAAAATAATTATTTTTAATTTAAACTATATCACTTCCTTCTCATTGTATTTTTAAACAACACAGTATAATTACAGGCAAGTTCCTAAAAAATAGAAAAAGGAAACAACAATAACATTCTTATCTTTGATCATTAAGAACAAACAGACTTTTAAAATTACATTCATTTAACATTTTACACGAATTAATTTTTCATTCATTTGGCAGCTACATCTATGTTAGAAAACTAAATGGTGTCAGGGAAGCTCTCAGGAAATGCCTATACTGTTGTCAAAATATCCACGACAGATTTCGGCCTATGCCAGAATTAGTCCTCTTAGTCCTCACATCAGCAGTTCCTGGGCACAGCTCAGGAGATGGTCTGCTGCGAGCAGTGTGGGTTATTTGGATGCAGCCTCTCTCTTTTTCGAAGAGTAGCAGAGCTTAGTGAATCTAGACCATTTCACATCACTTGACTGCAGCTTTACTAAATGGGCTCACAAATATTTAGCTTACCAATAAGCACAGTTAGGAAGTGAAACTAGACTAATTACCAGTCAAGTCACAGAGGTAGTCACCTCATCTGTTTCACTCATTAATACTGATGCACTGAATCACTACCTTGCAGACAGTGATGTCTCCCCGTTGACTACAGAGAGCCTGCACGCCAAGTTTGTTCTTCTGAGCTGCACGCAAAATCTGGTCACTAAACCAGCCACCACTAGCCTTACTCTCATTCTCAGCTTGTTGGTTTGTTTGGTTGTTGTTGTTTAGCATTTTGTTTGTTTTGTGTTGTAGGGTTTGGGTGTTGTTTGGTTGGTTGGGTTTTTTAAAATATTTTAGCACCATGATACATATTTAAGATTTTGTACTGCAGAAGAGAAAAACTAAATGTTCACTCTGACACGCCCATGACCAGTCAAAACAAGTTAACACATGAACAGATGCTACACTCAGAGTTCTAGCATCCTACATCATATCACCTGCCAGGAGATTAATGGAGGTGGAAACCAAGACCTGACCAAGGCCATTTTCCTCCTGTTATTTCTTTATTTCAGCAGCAAGAAAAAGAATACTGTACAGAACCCACACTCAAGCATATTCTATCAAGACAGCTAGCTTTGTAGTACTCATCCTGTAGCCTCCTGACTGCATGAGTGCTACTATCCATATGCTATGAGGTGCAAAGTGGCTCCACTGCACCACAAAGAAAAGATGGAAGAAAAATAAATCCTTTATTTCTTTGTCTCTATACAGTCTTTCAATTTGAAACAAAACCTCCCACTATTTCAAAATTCAACCATATATTGTAAGTATTCTATCAGCACTACAATTTTCATGTAAACTTAACCGGATGGCATGGTAAAATACTACCAATGTGTATACTAGACCAAAAAAACCATAATTAAAACAACAGAACCAGAAAAAGAAATCAGGCATGCTCGATCCCCAGCACATAGAAAAGCTACTTTACTGACTGGCAGAGTTTAAAGTGCCAGATATAAACTAAAGAGCACATCTGCTTACTTTCAAAACACTTGCCAGGGCATGATCTAATCTGTCTTTAACAAACTTAAAATTGAAATAGCAACTGGTCTCCGATAACTGAATGGTTTAGAATTTCATCCATTTTGCTTTTAAACATTTTTGCCATTGTGGTAGCTAAGAGTCTGCATGGGCTACACCTACTTTGATCCCTAGAATGTACCATTTATTTCAGTGCAACTACTCAAGAAGTAAAGTTGGTAGAATGTGACCTGGTCTAAAACTGTATTAGCCTCCTACTGCATAAGGTTGTAGGAAAGAACTCACTTTTTTACCTTGTGGGTTTTTTTGTTTTCATTATTTTGTATCGGAGCATCTTCCATAAATACTGCCAAGCCATATATAATATGTTTAGTGGTAGATGCAATAGAGGGTTTCTAATATCTTGTTACCCACTCAATGGCATTTTTAATAACCATACACTGGATCAAAGTTACAATGCCTCAATGTTTTAAAAATATTCAAATAATCAATAATTGAAAAGTTTGTAAACATGAGAAAGGAAGATATTTTTAAGCAGCAGAGATGCATTTTCAGCTTACCAAGAGGTGTGATTCAGATATTCTCATTCATATGGAAGACTGAGCTTGCAAGTTATGAAAGCAAAGTAGTAAAATGACTTAAAATAAGTTCAATAATTTTGTATCTTTAACACATTTTTAGATCAGATATATTTTAAGAATAAATACAAGTTAAAAGTGAAGTAAGACAAAACACATTTTATGTTGCCTTTGATCTTTAACTTGTAGCCTTATCTCCCAGGTCAGAGGGCACATTATTCAATTTCACCATATTTTGTGTAAAACCACTGTAGCGTTGAAGATGACTTTCAGTACAAATGTCATGGTACTTAAAGCTAAACTGGACCCTAGTTTTTTGAGCTTCTTAATTAAAATCACAGTTTGTAATGGTCTGACAATATTATCTTTATTCTTTCCAGTTGAGCAGCAGCAGAATTTTCACAGCATTTATTCAATCAAGCTTAGCAATGTTTCTGCAGCTCACTCTTTCACTTCCTAAAACAGACAACAGGGTTCAGAGTGACTATGCTGTCACTCTATATAAATTTATTCTCTGTGTCAAAGGGAGTAAGCTGGACTGGATGAAATCTAAACTGTTCAGAGGAACTGATGTTAAGAAGCAATTCCAAGAAGAGGAGTGTAAAAGAAGGAGAGGAAAATCATTATCAATTTTTCTTAAAAACAAAGCTAAAAAAAGGCTTGGAATACTCTATTACTTCTTTGAGACAAATATGCTAGAGCCTGTAAGGGTAATATAACTATTATTCAAATCACTGTCTATAAAAACAATTTCTTTCTAGATAAATAGAACAAATGTGCCAACGATACTTTAATTCGGGAAGAAAAACTGCACATGTTAAGCAGCAGCTATCACACTATCAAAAAAACCCCTAAAAACATTGTATTTGAGGATTTTTCAGATTCAAAGCTTTTATCACCTCTTTTGGTTATATGTAATAATTATCACACATCATTGAAGTATTAGAGTTGGTATTTGCATTAAACTCTAAGCCGATGTTCTCTTTTCACAAAAGCTGTTCCTTTTTATTTACTTTTAATAATTTCTTACCATGTCATTCAGTTTCTTCTGTAAGGTGTATTTTGAAATCTGTAAACCAAAAGCAGAATTCATTAAATTATATTTATATTTTTTCTGACAACAACCTGCATATTTAGGTATTCTTATTCCTAAGATTTAATCGCATTTATTGCCAATCCAATACAGTAATACTGGTTTTGAATTGATGGTTATTTTTTTATTATTAGATTCACTTTACATAATTTCACGTCAATATTTAAAGCATGTAAAGAAACTTTACACTGATGTGTTACTGGAGAAGTTTTGAAAAATGCAGAAATCCTTGTGTTTTCTGACGTGTGTCAAAAATAACGTGTAAATGGATCACCATCTATAAACTACACCTTTAGAAATAAACACAAAAGAAAACAGAGCTAGAAATGAAAGTATCCCCTCAAGTCGTAGAGGAATACAAGCGTGTTCCCCGTTG
The DNA here is from genome assembly GCA_033439905.1 of Ceryle rudis. Classification (NCBI taxonomy): domain Eukaryota; kingdom Metazoa; phylum Chordata; class Aves; order Coraciiformes; family Cerylidae; genus Ceryle; species Ceryle rudis. The sequence goes on along the minus strand of JAAGNO010005788.1, from coordinate 31,219 downwards.
AAAAAAAAATTCTATGTAGATATCCCAAATGGTGGTGTATAAACACATATTAAAGCGTGCAAAATTGGTGCAATACAAGACTGACATTTAAAGTCATTAACACTATTTTTCGTACACCATTGACATCAGAGTGTTTAGACTTGCACAGTACTTAAGATTGCATGAGCTTTAGTTTCTGAATCCCTAAGAATGTTTAGAGACACACTGACAGTGTCTAGAAAATAAACAAGAAATGTAGAAGAACCCAAACCCACATTTACCCATGTGTGTAAATCTTAAAGAAAATATTTCTAGGAAAAAACTAAGCCTAGAAAGCAACAATTTTAAGGTAGAATTCTGACTCTCTGCATAGAGAGAACTACAGAACAGATTTAGAAATTCCTCACTCTTATTTTAGGCTGATTTCCAAACAATTTTTCCGAGACCACAGGTTCATTGTGACCTCCTGCTTCCCAAAGCCACAGACAAATTTCCTAGATCTGAACTATACTGTTACACAAATGTATCTGGGAACACTAAACATTTAATGTTAAGATTCTTTTGAAATTTCTGGTTTATCTTACAAAAGAAAGGCCCATGGAATCTTTCACTACTCTTGCTGTCCACATATTACGTTCTGTACGCCACAGAGGGATATTCTACATCAGCTGTGCTATTCCAAGGTTTGAACCAACAACAAAATCCTTACAGCTATTGCACCGAAGGCCAGCCAAGGGAATAAATTTCTTTCGCTCCTAAAAAAACTTTGTGTTAACTAAATGATTAAGCAAACAGTCTGATACCAAGTAAATGCATCCCATTAGAAGAGAATGTTAATAAGAACCAAATGTGTTGCAAAATTATGGGTAATAACCCATCATAACCATTTTGTTTTCAATAGAAATAATTATTACCCCACTCAGTTTTGGGTAGAAAAATAATTAGTTCCTGGCAATACCTGAAATCTGGCAATGCACTACAATGCTAATTCTCCTCTGTCTTGGGTTTTCAACACATTTGCCCTGGTCTTTAAAAGAAAACCAAATAACTAGCTGCGTCCCTGTGTCTGCCTTTATTTCAAGTAACTATAAATCACAGCCACAACTGCTCCAACACCGCGTAACGATACTAAACAATACCAGAATAGTGTGTTTCTCCAACAGTTTTACTTCTACTGACAAACAGGCATTAGAAAGCCATCGAGGAAATGGGAAATACAGAGGCCTCCTCATAAAACAAAGGAAAATAATAAAAAAAAACCACAGGTAGCACTATCAGTTGGAGCCCTGGTGCGAATTCTTTTTTCTGTTTAGGAGTCAAACCCCAGAGTTTCCAGACAGGTGAGAAGACAAGAATAGAAAGAGGAAGACTATGAAAATAAAAAGAGAACCATTTCTCACACTATTTGGATTTTTACTGAGTCTGCAGTTCTTCTGGAGGAAAACAACATTAGCTGGAAGGCTAACTTAAAAGTAGTCAACAATGAAAACTAAAAGAGAAACTCAGTGTTAGCAAGTGAGGTGTACAGGTACTAGAAAAAATTAAGTGAGAGGGGGCTATAAGACTCTCTTAAATACAAGTATTTTCTTACCCTTGAGACAAATTAAACCCAAACTATTGCATATGAAGGAAAGGTTGTTGGTTTGTTTGTTTGTTTTGGGTTTTTTTTAAATAAAAATAATAGTTTACCTGCAATGCTTTTAATGTTTCTTTCAGTCCATCAATTTCTTTTTCTTTTGTTTCTACAGCAAGTTGATACTTCCCCTTTCAACAAAAGCTGTACTTCAGGATTTGGGCAGGATAAACGCACTCGCAACAAGAATTTATCAACAAGAATATTACAAACAAAGCACTGCTCTGGTATGACAGAGCAATTCATATGTGAAAACAGGTGAAAGTTCAGCTAAATAATTTTAAAATGTACATATATATTGCTATGAAAATAAAAGTGAAAGCACTATATCTTCACAGAAAAAAACTTCCTCAGCTTTTCCAATCCACAAAGACTGAACTGTATATCTTAAGTCAGTTTAAATTCCTCAGGAAACCAGCTCAGGCAAATCAGTAAAAGCCCTATTAAATCTGGTTTTACTAAACCAGTTAGAATTGTTGGGTTTCAGTGGTACATGGAAAAGGGTTATGACAATTTGTTCCAAGCCCCGAAAATAAAGTAAAATTTGTATTGCTTCAATACAGAAATATCAAAGAACAATTTTTCCCATAAATTTTAGCATAAGCAGATTTTAAAGTGACATTTCACAAGTTATTAAATTTCTACAGGCTACAAACAACAACAACAGAGTAACAAGGGTTGAAGAAGTTTCTTTTGCAAAGGCCAGAGCAAGAGAAGTAATTTAATTGTAACACACTTAGCTTATTCTTAGAACGTGTTTGGCAAGTTATATGGCATTATCATTTGCTTATGTGCTTCACTGGATGACAAATAAATAATTGTAACAGAGCACCTTTTCTTCTTCCATGGCAAGCATCCTTGCCTGTAACTGGATTGTCAGTGGCAGAAAAGAAAAAAGAAAAAAAAAAAAAATCAATACAGCACATCATATTAATTTTATTCAGGCAACTTGACAAGACAACATAATTATATATTACCCTGCATAGTGTACTTCCTGGGTCTTTTTTTCCCCTTTAACTATAGTCACAAGCAGCAAGCTTGTGAATCACAAATTGCTTTTTCAAGACAGAAAACCACAATTGCTTGTCAACTTCTTTGTGTGATATGTTTGTGAGGCAGCATTAGTGATAAATTCTTCATCACAATGTGCAACAGCTTCAGTTCCTGTGACTGTTCACTGTGAGTTCTTTCATCACTCACTGATTATATATTATAGAAAAAAAAAAAACAGAAAAAAAGAAAAAAAAAAACAACCCACAACCCCAACTTGAAAGACTGAAACCCTTTCAAATGCTGAAGAGAATAAGTTATGTGACAGACCTTTTACCATGGTTTATTAATCTAACATTGCAGAAGACGTGCCATCTTAGAGAGAGGTGGGGGGAAAAAAACACACACATACAAAAAAAAGATTAAAAGAAGCATTATCTTCTCTAGGATTTTTTTTTTTTTTAATAAAAAGGAAAATCCAAGGAAGAGTGGCTTTCTGGGAAGAACTGTCAAAATACAGGCATTATACTGTGTCTGGAAGACAACACAACATGATTTGAGGTGTATATTTGAACATATATCCTAACAAAAATTATTTTAATACCAACTGATAATTTGCTATTATGTCATGATAGTTGAAAATCTCATCAAAGCTAGAAGGTCTTCTTTTGCTACCTGTCTTTTAAAAGCTGCTGTAGTTTCTTTGTTTTGTCGGTGCAATGTGTCCATCTGATGCTGCAGAGTTTCCTGCCCATGGAAAATAACAACAGTGTGGTTTAAATATGAACTTACAGCAAACCATATATATGAGTATTTCAAGAAAAAAACCTAATTATTTGTTAAATATTTTTAGAAGGACATAATTACTAAAAATACCAAAACCTGAAGATTAAAGAGAGACATTTATTAACTGGTAATCATCTTTTTGGTAGTGGCTTCTCTAATTCATAACAGACAACAATTCTCACCCTTGGAATTCAGATTTGTTGTTGCTAAGGCTTCTATAAGCAACTCTTACCCACCCTATCAACCTGCAGAAGCATCCAAATACCCACTCACATGTTAAGACAGCACCTTCACACAGTTGCAAGTCATTATAACAGAATTTTAATCTCCATTAATAAATAGAATCCTACTTAAAAATAAAAATCTGTTATTCTGCTTTTATTTACATTTAGTATTTTAACAAACTATGTGAAAGAGCTGAAAGTAGGGCAGAAAATATTAAACATAAGGTGATAGTGTGAGATTTTCATCATTCTACTGCATGGCATTCCTCTCATCCATAAAACCAAGAAAATGAGTTAAAGATGTACTATTATTTTTATTTTTTCTTATTATTTCTTAATCTCATAGACTAGTATTACATTCTGCAAGTTAAAAATCTTTAACATCTTTAAGCATCACATTCCTATACAAAATAGGAAAAAACCTCACCCATAATCAAGGTGAGGTAATATGAAAAATATGCTTGTAAGATCAGTTTTATAGTTCTAGATGCTAAAAATCTTCAGTAAATGTAGCCAAAAGTCTCTATCCTTGAATAGCTATCTCAAAATACTGAGGAGTATTTAGCTAAGAAATATTAGTGTGAAGTAGGAAATGATTAATCAATAACTTCATAAAAATAAATGCAAATTCAGACTACTAAAAAGAACAAGCGGAAGAAAATAAATTGATCATTTGTTTCACATACAAGAACTCTGATTTCTTCTCCTGACTTAAAGTTTTTCATACAAAGCCTGTTCCAAAACAGGTACTTTCTCCAGCAAATTGGTGTCACTTTCAAGATCCCCAAGTGAGAGCTCTTGTCCTTTGATACAAGACAAGACCCTGGAGGGAGGTAATGTGTTTTATATTCATGTATATAATCATTAATTCATGGCAAGATAGAGAAAGTTTTGATTTGTATCTAACAATACATACTACAAGAATGAATATTCCAAAGTGTGAAAACAGAAGTCCCGAGGAATGTTTTCCTCAAATTGTCACTTAGAAATACATTCAAAACGTGGGTTTTCCAGTGGGTAAAGGACATACCAAGTATGCGAGAGCCAGAAACAGTACTGCAGTGATAGAAAATCAAATATTCTCAGTGCAGTATTCCTACTCACCATGGGAATATAATGTTATACCCACAGTACTGTCAAATTAAGATAACACTTTAGATTATGGAACTTTAATAATATTTTATGTAGATGCAAGTTTGGTTTCACAAAACAGTCATCCTTTATACAATCTTGTAATTGATATAACTGATAACTGGAAATAGCATTACTGAGGTCTTCATAATAAGCTTTCCTTGGATTGTATATTCAAGTGATATATTTTACTCTAAAAGAGACTGGGAAGTTTCAATGAGTATTTACAAATACTCATTTCCTAACAGGACTCACAGCCCAAACTGTTAAATAAAATTATTGTACATAACTTTCTTAGAAGTTCAGTTTTAGAATAAATTTACCATACATGCTGTAAATGTGCAGTGCAGGGAGACAAGAATAAAGTTACTTCTTAAAAGTACAAGCAAAATCACCTTTGATACTGTGATGTTGCAGTAAGTGTAACAAGTATACTCATTGGATTTAAAGGAATATACTCTCCAGTTATCCTGGAGAGTATTTTTTCCTACTCTAGCATCTCTTTTTCAAGGGCAGCGACAGTATTCATAAAACAGAGAAAGATTTGCTTTCAAATTGTAATATTAAACGAGAAACTTAGGTCAAGCCGTGTCTTTATTTTAAACTAGTATACTAAATTTAAGGTAAAATAAGATACATACAAAGTCACAGAAATGTTGACTGAAAGGGATAGCCGTGAAGGAAAAAAATAAAACATAAAAGAACATTTGATAAGCCAGGGAAACCTGTCTACTTACTGAAGGACTATGCAGATCAATATGATCCTGCATTAAGAAATCATCAGGTCACAAACTCAATTTAGATGTCATACTCCGCATTTTTGTCTTACTGAAATCTCCAGAATTGGAAACTCTTATTAATTTGTTCCCTTGAAGTTCCAGACCTCCATACATGTGCTCACAAAGTTCCTAAAAATCTACAACTCATTGTTTACACTAGGTTTGCCATGTGCCAATGTTAAATGCAAAGTGCAGGAATAAAGAGAGTTCACCCAACTGCCTAAGTCCCATCTTTTAATTCATGGTAAATTGAATTGCTGTTAAGGTCTCAGAATCAATGGAAATCATTTCTTTTGAACACAGATAATTAAGTACTGCAATGCTAGGTTGCAGCAGAAAGCAGTGTTGCTTTTACAAATATAAAATGTTTCCTGTTTCTGTGTGCACATACATAGCTTTCAGAAAAAAAACCCCACTTTGTTAGGATTATTAATTTAAGATGGTTAGGATGAACTCCAAGATTAAATAGTCTTCCTTTACTACTGTGATGTTAAATATCCCAAGATCAAGGATAGAGATGAAATTGTTTTTTCTGTGATCGTAAAATATACAGAGTGAAGCCTTTTATCCTATGACCTAGTGACAGGGGTCATAAGTTTGATTGTGTTAGAGAAAGGAATGGATGCCTTATGAAAGCATAACCTCAGGAGCCCTAACCCTAAGAAGAATGTTAGACTTCACTTAAAACTTCATTCTCAGTATTTAAAAGCTGAGAAACCAATTTTGAGTGGGTCTAACATACAAGCTTCTGTTTAAAATAATTTTTTGGAAAAACTGTCACCTCCAAAACATCGCAAGTGAAGTTGTTTGTACAACTGTGTGGTACTTGCACTTGCAAAAGGCAAGCATTATACCGAGAAGCTGCTGCGTAACTTCCCCCACACTGACACATCAACATGCTTCATGTTAAGCTACATGTCTTATTGCTTCATTATTTACATCCTTTTTGACTAAAGATTTCCAGTCATGCCAAATGTTATGACAGTACTTCTGTTAATCAGAGTTCTAGGTTGCAATCCAAATCAATATAAAAGGTACAGAAGATCATGGCTAGACAATAAACTATTGGCCACCACCTTCTACTATTAAAAGTGACAATAGCCTTAAAAAGGGGAATTGTACCAAATCACAATCCATATTATGTTAAAGTTCCATTCCAGCAGTTAAAACACTAAAACTGTGTAGAAAAGTTACCTTCTGCCATTCAAGTTCCTGTTTCTCTACAACAATTTTACTTATTTGATCTTCATAATTATTCTCTGTTTCCTAGTTAACAAAAAAAAATATTTTACATAAGACAGTATAAAACCTGTATTATTGATTAAAAAAAACCCAAACATCCTGGAAATGACTGACATCTTAACAGCTCAGACCATTGCAAAAGAAGTGGCCATAATCCCCAGGAAAACAGTGACAACTCAAAAAAAGCCTATAGATGTCTAGCAAAAAATTAAAAACAGGCCTCAAAAAGATTATTCTTGTTACGGGGTTTTAAGTAAAATTCTACAGAATTGCAATACCATAAACAGCTATAAATAAATAAAGCACCTCTGGATGAAGTAATACATTTTCTGAAACAGTGAGAGTAAACTAAGGTTCCTCCTTCCACAGTGAAGCAGAGGAAACAAATGTTGCAGCTACAAAGAATAAAGTATGCTGCACCTTTAAGAAATGCGAGTCTTTCCTAAACTCAGCACGTATGAAGGTTCTGTGTTCCTCATATTTACAATGCTTCAACAATTTTTGCAAAACTGTTTTAAAGACAACTTTGCAACCTTTTCTCACTTAGTATAATGCTTGAGCCATAGTCCCACTATACTATCAATAGAAATAAAATGGAAAATATGTCCCAAAGTGATCTAAAATAGGTTTTTAACATTGGCATCTTTTATAGGTTTTAGGGTCAAAACTGACTTCCTTGATTAACAGGCAGCTTACAGGCACACGTGCAGATAGAAATAACACTTCTATCCACAGGAGGCTACTCCCAAGCATTTCAAGAGTTACTTGTGGAATCTAAAAATGCCTCTCTTCAGTGAATTTTACATATAAAACATTGAACGTACATTTGAAAATTAAAATTTGGCTGACAGAGAACTAGAGAAAAGTTCTTTAGCTTTTGCTTCTCTGAAATGTACCAGGAGAACATAGATGGAAAAGAGACCTAAGAAATGCCTTCTGGTAAAAAAATAAAAGAAACAATTTAAGATAATTGAAAAGATTATGAATGCTTCCCAGTTCTGCCTTAATAAATAGTATTTTAGACTTACAGTGAATTTGTTTTCTGATGCTGCTCTGTAAGTATTAAAAGACAATACATCCCTCCAAGTCCCCAAAGTGATAAAAACAAATTAAGTTGACTTACAGCTTTTCATAGAAGTGCAGTCTTAAGCAATTTATATCATTAAGCAATACATACTATTAAAATTATATTTTATTAGCAAAAGCGCTGTCAAAATTGTAAGAGGTAAGGATTATGAAATCTGCCTCTTAAACATGTTATGTAAATTATTCCTCAATTAATTCAAAATGCAGTGCAGTAGTATTCTCCAGCTCCACTCGATGGATCTCTATCACTCCCCTGTGCAGGCACTAGCACATGTAAGAGCATTTCAGAGATAAAACCAGAATTTTGATCCCTGGGCACAAATAAAGAGGGAGAAGGGGGTGCCAGAATCCATACCAGTGCAATAGAAGCAACACCAGGAGATGTAACTCAGAACAACTTAACGGACAGTGAAACTGCCCTAGACTACCTTAAGTGCCTGCATGACTGAGTCCCAATATGCTTTTTCATAACATGCTAGCTAATTTTCCAAGTATATATTTTGAAAACCTTCAAACTAATCAC
>JAAGNO010005788.1:0-15019 GCA_033439905.1 Ceryle rudis | reverse complement strand
GACTACATGCTGCTTTGTGGTTTTGGTTTGGTTTGGTTTTTTGTGGTTTTTTTTTTTTGTTTGGTTGGTTGGTTTTTGTTTGGGTGTTTTGTTTGTTTTTGGTTTTTTAAAGCATGGGTGGGGGGAGAGACCACAACTCAACCAAACCACACACTACTGGTTTTTTAGCTAAATAATTTAGATCTGATTAAGTCAGACCTTCCCAAAAGTATAATACAAAAATTTCCCTCAGGTTTTCAAAACTGTTTCCTTACTGATGTATCACTAATTCATGAAGAACTACTACAAAGCAAACTTTTGAAATCATATGAAGCATTGGGAAATGATCATAGCTCTTAAGCTAAAAAAGCTAATATTATACACAATAGATTAGGCATAGAGCCACCTGATTGCACTTTTAATCCTGCTATATTCAGAAGGGTAAGATTTTGCATATAGAATGTTGAGCTGTGATGTGTGCTCTAATTCTATTGCTGTCAACTGACATTACAGGTTCTGAGTTAGAGGATTCTACAGGGATGAATTTCTACTAGATAGCACTGCTACCAAATGGAGAATCCTGGTAGCCTGTGTTAGTAAGGAGAGAGGGGAGGAAAAAAAAAAAAAAGAAAAAAAAAGAAAAGAAAAAAAAAAAGAAAGAAAGAAAAAAAAGAAAATAAAAAGTACTTGTGAAAAACTTGACACAGAAAAAGGATGGTCTAACTCCAGAATTCATCGCACAAAGGCAGGTGCACTTGAAATTCACCTCAGTTATGAAATAACTTCTATTCAAGTCAGCCAGTAGAAGGATGTGTATTAACTGATACACAGTGGGGCTAGTGATTTTCCTTCCCATACAGAATCAATCTGAAAATTACTTTCTCAGGGATATATTTTCAAACCACTGTTATACTCTGAGGGATGGAAGAAAATGGGCCTGAGGCATCCATGGCCTTTCTCTCAGCTCACTGATCTCAGTAGGAGCACTTGACAAACAGGTCTTCACCTCCCTAATGCACTGAGTAAGGATAAAGGCTTTTCTGAGTGAAGCTCACTGAGTCTTCACCCATCCCTTCATCATCAAAGTACTGTCTTCTCCTAGGCAATTTGTACTCTGTTTTTTTCCAAGAAAATGCTTCACAGCCTACTGCTGAAAACTGCCAAGTACAGCGTGTTACACATTCTCCCTCTTGTCCTCCTTAAGCAAGAGACACCTTTGTGGTCTTTTCCACCACAGAGAGATCAAAGAACTCAGTTACCTGACAGTTTATACTATGCTTGGCTAGAAACAAACAAAAAATATATAAAATATTATAATAAAGTTACAAAATACTGTAAAATATCTACCATACTGATAAAATGCCTACTTTCAGTACCACACATTAATAAAACTGTATAGAGCTACTATGCTATAACTAAACATCCTTTGAAACAGAGAATACAGAAGAAATTCTTGTGTAATCAAAGATACTGCCAAATAGATGCATTTTTACTTTAACAACTGGTATGTCAGAATACCTGTAAAATAATAATAAAACCTAGAGCATACATGAGACAACATTCTAAAAGTTAAGCTAAAAATGATTGAAGTTCCTATTTTGAAGCACTCACTACATTTCCTTTCCTATTACTTGTTTTATGTTTAGCAAAATAAGGACAAAAATTAGTTTTCAAAAAGCACATTAAAAAATCCATTTTAACACAGTTTTAAGTGCCATAAAGGGCTTTATATCTTTGAAAAGCACTTATTAAAAATTACATCTTAAATACCCTACACTAGAAAGTTAGCCTATAAGCCTGATAGGGGTCAGGGTAATAACACAGAATGAACAAATTACACTGTCATTCCACTTAAATTATTTAAGTTATTTAATTTGACCTGTAGATAGTCTCTTGTCTTCTCATCATGCCTGACTTTTAAGTGGGAGGTCTTCATTCATGATGATCCTTTAATGGAAGCAAAGCTTTCTCCATTTAACCCATAGTGTTATCAATCATGTACAGGGATAAATGAGGCTGTAAGATTTTGCCAGTATCACAAATGACACTGTGACCCGAGGCCAACATCTTTATTTGCTTCTCCAGTGATTCACTTCAGCAGATATTAACCAATTTTATAATCCATGAAAGGCAAAATTAAAGGACACCATCCATAAAACAGAATAATTCCTATCAGCAACAAAGTGATGTCGGTATTATCTTATAAATTATATGGCCATACAGTGTGGTAATGTAATGAAGTAAGATGGTAATAATCAAATGCCTAGGGCAAATGCTAATATGCATTTAATCACACAGCATGAAGCCATTTGTCACTACACTTGAATGCATGTGTACATAAAATACATGAGTCACGTCCTTATTGTTATACTATAACAGCATCAATTTCACACTATCATTTTACCACAATAACAACTGTAGGTTTTGATATTAACTAAAACATTCAAACACCAGGAGTGCAACTGATGGCAAAATCTTCTAAAAAACCTATTTTGAAATACATTCCCCCTGCTATTTGTCTTAACGTACGCACGCAGAATTCTGTATTTTTGTACAAAACCCCCTTCAGGTGCATTTTCAAAACACCCCGAGTGACTTTTTAGAAACAGTTACTTATGGCATTTCAACATAGGCTGTACGAATGTTTAAGCATGTATCAACTTTGATAAATAATATTTTCATTTGTTTCTAGGTACTTACAGATGAAACATCTGCCTGAAGATAATGTACAATGTTTGCAAGTGCTACTTCCAGAAAAAGTGTAAGCATTAGGTTCTGCGCTTGGTGAAATACAGGAATGCAAACATTAGTGAAGATACTTTACATACAGAGAGAACTAAAACCAGATTTGATTTGAATCCATTCTTATATTAAAAACAATAAAATGAGACAAATCCTCAAGTTCCATTCTAAGTTTATATTACATATAAGTTTAGGAACTAGAGAAAAAGCAGTTAGCTGTACGAAAGGGAGGGTAGGAGCGCAGACTCTATGATTACGTTGGGAAAAAGCTCACTAGAACACACTAGGAGAAAAAGCAGGGGTTCATCACTTTCCAGATGCCAAGCATCTTGTCTGTCTCACACCTTGGTTGCATAAACCAGGTGGGATTCCTCCATGATTAGATAACATACTGGCACATAGTGGTACCATATTTGGGCTATAAGACAGCTGTGTAGAGACAACAGACAAGAAATCTGGAGTAAGCTACATCATATAAGAACCACTGCCTTGTTAAGAATCTATATGTAAAGTTTCACGTGGGCTTAACACCTATTTTACTGAAGGAAGAGTTAGAGCATCTCAAAGTTCTTGGGCTCAATCTGAGTAAAAAAAAAAGAATAAAGACAGCACTCTCCCTATCACAGTGGGCTTTTTTCCCTAATTTAGATTCAGATTTTCGGTATGCAAGTTTATTTATTTTTAAACTTTTACCACCTGAAAATATTGTATGCAGTTATCTTTGATCTTGCCTTTTTTTTTTTTAATTTAGGGTTTTATAGAAAAAGAATTTATTTTGTTTTCAATAGAGGGTTATAATACTTCTCCATCCCACATCTTCCACCAAGGATCTATACCACCCTTTTTGTAAAAACAGCTGCTGTTCTGTACACCAGACATCACCCACACCCAACCAACACACTGGATTTCCCCACCCAAAATTCATCTGCGTAAGTCCAAAAGACACAAGTCCTTTAAGCAAATCAAACTATGCTGGCAGGTTGCCACCATCCTAGGAGCTCCTTTCAGGTCCCAGATGCTGAGAGTGGTGCAATGAGGAACATAGTGGATAATGGGATATAACACACTCTCAAAGAGCTGTGTTGTTTTAGTTGTCTATTTCGATTTCTTTTACATCGTTTGTGTTTTGGGAACAGTTTTGGGTTTTAGCTGAGAATGGTTCCCTTCACATATACAAACATAAAGCCAATAACCTAACCATTTCACAAAAACGCAGGTTCAAGGAAAGAAGGCACTACCTCCAGCAATTACAGAAATTATGTATCTGTATACAACAGGGTGCTCGTTAACAAAAGGATTTCCTTCCTAGCAGAGAATCCACCATGAAATTAGTATTTTAAAGATGCTGCCGTACAGTTTTGTTAAACATATTACCATTTCTACTCATTGTCATCCATTACCATGACAATCTAAAAATCGTTATGGCATCATTAAAAAAATATTACCTTCAGAGGCTTCTAAACTTTAGAAGGCAATCTATTTTCAAAAAACCCGGACTTTTCGGTTTTCAGAAGTGCACTGTCAACCTCCAGCTAATATGTTTCTAAAAGCCGAGATTAATATACCAGTGTATTTGGTTTCATTTACAAAGAACTATGTTCTTTTTCAAAATATTGTATCAAGACTTGGACTCTTTAAAAAGGCACAAAACTATAAGACAAAAAACCTAATAACTGTATTTGTGTAGTCATATCGTCTTAAAGGAAGGGAAGGGGCAGACCAGTTTTTGAATGCAGAAGTTTGTGCGATTTATTGGCATTTGACAGTAAATCAGGTAGTATCATCAATGCAAACTATTACTTTAAAGAACTATTTACTAATTTTAATTCTAAAAAAATAGTAATTTACACTAAAATTCCATAGAATCTTCTTTAGATCACAAGGAATATTCTCATACATTACATAAACATGAGTTTGGTGAGCATACACGTAATGTAAGAACTGCTACCCCATATCTGGCAAAAGGTCCTTCTACCTCACTATTTCTTCAATAAGAAACAAAAATACAGTTATAACTCTCCTACTAAATGAAAGTGAACAGTAATTCTTCTCCTTGACCTTGCAACTACAGGATTTTTAATATTAGCCCAGAGCACTAATTTGGATCATATTTTGCTTCTTATAGTATAAGAGTCAAGTGCAACATTACCCTCAATGTGCAATTTACGTTTTCACACTACGCCTTTGAAGACTGGTGGAACCAGTCTGCTTCTTCACGGCTTTTCTGAAGAAAACTCTCTATCCCTTTACTGATGGATTAATAATAACTGCTGTATCTGCCCTCTCATTAACTGCTGTATCTGCTCCTTCTACCTTCTTTTAATGCTCTTTCCTGAAGTTAGAGATACACTGTCTAGTTTACCTTAACAAAACAGGACAGAATTGTCTAGAGAGCACATGACAAATTCTGAAACAGACCAGAGTATAACAAAGCCTGTTGCTAAAGAAAACAATGATGTTGCTCTTTTTTTGCCCTAAAGGCTCAAGACTTAACAGATTTAATCCATATAGACATCCCAAAATTCAATGCTTCTTATCCAAGGAACAGATTTGTGAACCTGCTATTAGTTCTTATTTTCCAAAGACAAAATAATCCTAATTACATCAAATTGTCCTTATCTATGGTATTAGAAGCGTCATGTCAAAATTCAATGATTGTTAACATCTTTATCTGTATTTCAAACCCATCTAAATCTAATGGCTAAGCATATTATATGTATACTCATCATACAACAAAAAAATAAAAGAAAAATGAAGGAAAGCTGCGCAACACATTCCTGAGAAGACCAAACTGATGACCTAGAAAGCATATGGAAAGTCCCTCAGAGTCTTTTTTTATTCAGTCAGAGGTACTTGATTTTAATGTGATAATAGTTATTTCAAGTAATTATCACAGTGCTCCAATTCAGCTTTTTAGATCATAATCTAGTAAAGATTACTCCCATCAATGTTACTTGAAGAGTGAAGGTTTTAAGCGTATTTTGTCAGCCACTCCAAAGTCTGCACTAGACACCTGTTGAATAGATTGAAACTGTTTGTCCAAGTACTACATTACTTAAGATCTGCTTTTTACCTCCATTACAAGAGGTTCCCTTCAGCAATTTGAATTATCTTTTTGAAAATATATAAACTTTCACAAGCTAGCCAGCACTGTCATTTTCTAAAAACAGATGATTTAAAATTTCCATACCATATAAATTGGTTAGTGAGTCTAACAAACATAGAAATACGTTTTCAGGATCCTTATGTTCTGTAATAAAAAAATAATTTCATAGTATATTGTATGTGTTTTATAGTACAGTACTATGGTAAGAACATAAATTATAACAGAAGATTTTTTTTTAACCACGAGTAAAAAAGAATGAAGTTAGCAAAAAAAAAATCTTTTCTTAATTTAAAATGAGTTAAAAGGAAAAAATATAAATAAGACACTAAAATGGTAAAAATGTGTAGCTACTTCCAATATGTTTGTATGTGGAATTAAACTCTCCGTCTCTCTAACCTTTTAATCCTAATATTTTTCAAGATTTAGTCAGCATCCTTTTACCTAGACACATTGACTGTTCAAGGGATTAACAGCACTCAGGTTTACCCAAATTTTACAGGCACAGAAAAATCTCAAGGTCTTTTAGTGAGTCAAAAAGCAGTTTACTGCCGTTTTAAACACGATGCTGCCACCTAGTCGGCAACCTTATGAACTAAGCTGTCCCCATTCTTGATGCAACACAATTACAGCTAAAGCCATGGAATAAAGAATAAATCATTTCCTAAAACATTTGTGCCAAGACCAAGGCATCAAGCAGCGAGAGCTCCAACTAACTTCCTCATCCAGTAGAGATACTCTGGCAGCAAAAGCAAGCAGCAACTGCAGTTTTCAGTACTCATTTGCAACATGTTACTCACTGCAAAAAGAGTGGTATTCAGGGAGCATTATGATGTGGTAGTTGTTGCCTGTTTGTAGTTACAGCTGTGAAATAACTATAACAAGTGTAATACAAGGAAAATTATTAGACTCAATACCATCAAGTAAAGGATCGGTCCAAAATAACATAATATTAACATTAAACAGGTTTACGCTGAGGAATGTATTTAAGAAAACCGTAGTTATATACGCAAAATCTAAAAGATCTGTGAAGTTTAGATTTATCAATTAAAGAAAGCCATCTGCTATGGAAGCATCATTCAGAATCATGCCGAGCTGTGGAGTGTTTCTTACATGACAGTCTCGTTAAGGGAAATAAATTGCTTTCTTGGCTAAATCTAATCCAAAGGATTAGGGGACATAGCAGCAGGAGCAGCAAGCACAATCTCCTGTGCCAGCAAGTTAAGGTACTTACTGATATTTAACTTCTTTCCAACATTTCGGAAATATCAATCCTATATTCAGAAAGAACAGATTTGCCTGGAGGCTGGTTTGATTATTTTTTTTCCTTTGCTTTTAAATATGTCTTTTTCCTCTACAAACCATTCTTCAGCAGAATTTACACTAACATAACTATTCAAGAAATATTTGGGGATCTCTAAGGTAAAGCTTCAGAAGGAAAGAAATTATCTAGTTGGGGAATAATGATAATAAAATTGTTTCTTTCCTGCTTAAGCATGATAGGTAATGTCGATATCAGTGAAAAAAAACCCTCCTGTTTCATCATTAGAACAATTTCCCAGTCCTCTATATGTGCATCCTGCTCCAGGTTAGTGTACGGACATCTCTGCAGCACCAGGTTTGGAACAGCTCCTACAAGAGGTCAGGAACAGCAGGAGAAGGCAAAGAGCAGCCTTGTACCAAGACACAGAGCTTTGTGTTTTCCCCGTGTCACTACATCCCCAAAACTCCAGAACAGCAGAGTCTGCAGAAACCAGGCAGACGTTCTTCCCCCTCTTTGGATACCAAATCTAATACAAGGTCAACAGGTACAGGATTTTTGCAGGACGGAAGACAGAGTGTATGATGTCCTTATAAAGATACTTTAGAAGACCATAATTACATGGCATAGTGACAAAAACTTGAATGCTAAAGGCATAAAAAAACCCAAAAAAGCAGCACTTTTAAGATGACAAAAACATTCTGAAGCAAATATTTTGAGAGCTTTTTTTCATGTTAGACTTCACCATGAAAAAAAGAGACAGCATGTCTGAGACCTTACCAGAAATACTCTTTAAATATGTTTTAATAATGGATATTTTACATATTTGTTCAAATTCCTAAGTGAAAGAGGAGATTCAAGCTTTCCTGATGAGGATAAATGTTGCAACTTGAAGCACCCTACTGTTGGCTAGATGTTTATTTTTTTTTCAGCTAGAAATTACCACCATAGCCACAGTGACACACAACTGTCACAGGAACACTGCTCTGTGGTTACCTGTAGGCTGAAACACACTGGAAGTCAGACACAAGCAATGCAATAAGCACCAAATAAACTGAGGGCATACATGCAAGAGCAGGAGAGACATACAGGAAAAGCAGGAGGAAACACCCCTGTACTTTTTTGTCTGACTGAACTTAGACGTTGAAATGGGGGCACTGACAGCAGAGATGCACCAGGTATGAACGCCTTTTCCTCACAGACCCGTAGCACGGTGACACTGTCCTTACACTGCAAGGCTACAGGCTTAAGCATTTCCAGACTTGGGATGGGCCACTGCATAAACAAATCCATATGAACAGCAACACAATAAGCCTTACATAACAAAAAGGAGGAAAGACACCGCTCTCTCCAGGACAGGCCAAGATCATTAACAGCACTGCAGCCTCCCCAGCCCAGTTGGAAAGCTGCCTTTTTTTTTTTTTTTAATTAAAAACCCCACCACGTTGTTTTCACCCAGCTGTAGCAAAGCAGAGGCAGGTTATTGTCCAGCAAGAGCAGTCACCCAGCACGTAGCACCGAGACCCCCCCTCGGGCTTACCCCGTTCTCCGGGCAGAGATCCGGGTCTCCAGGGCTCCACCTCCCCGGCACCACCTTCCCGCCAACGGCCGCCCTCACGCGGGGGGGCTGAGGCATCCCCGCCGCCGACGGGGCACGGGGAGAGGCAGCGCACATTTAAAATACAGTTAATTTCACTTTGTTAGCCATACGTAGGACACAACCCTTTTTCACTCTGAAATGTAAACCTTCCCAGAAGCGAGCGGTACTGCCAAGCCTTGTCCCCCGCACAGACCCGAGCGCCGTCGCCCTCCCACCGGGATCCCCCCCCGAGGCGAGGCAGAGGAGGAGCAGACAGACACCGTTGGGGCAGAAAGGCTTTAGGCTTAGCACACTCACAACACACCGAGGTACGGAAAGGCAGTGAATGCACCCCAAATCCTTCACTCTGCCCTCTAGTGACGTCACGCGTAACTTCACTTTTAAAGTGGCTGGGACTCAAGATAATTTGTTTTTCAAAGGCGTATCTGGTGCTTTCCCCCCGCCATACATCCCGCTATGCAGTTCTGAAGCAGGTAAGTATTTTGTCGCAAGTTTGTACTACTTGTCCACAGAGCTTTTTTGGCACAATAAATTAGATTTCTATTTGATTTTGTTTAAACCATAACAATATAATTTAACAAAAAGGAGAAGGTGATTTGACTTTTGGGAGGTATACAGCCCAACTTTGTTGGAATAGGTGAAAAATTATATAAACAGTGTTTCCAAACCACCCAGGTTGTTGGGGTTTGGGTTGGTTTGGTTTTTTTTTTTCTCCATTTTCGGGTTTTTTTTTTTTTGTTTTTTTCATTTTTAAATAGGATACCTGAAATAGAACATACCTGGTGTTAAAACGATAACCAGATGACACTCAGAACTATACTCTTACCCAGTCCAAATAATTTATCAAACACTTTTTCAGGGTGCCAAAAGAATATTCTCAGGAAGGCCAATTCCAGTAACACTGGAAACCTGCAGTGACACCAGCCTTCCTGAATGCTTCTTGTGCCAATGTAACAGTGAATCTCCTTCCCAACACATTATCAAGTTAGTTGTCATTAACCTTACCAGGTACCACCATGGTTATGCTCATGAGTCGGAGTGCTGGGGTTTCTATGTATCACAAATAGAGCTTTAAAGATGTAGTGCAACAAAAATCCTCAGATAACATACATGAGGCTTAAGGAGTGGAGCAGTAGGCTGTTTGAGAATCCATTTTCCCCCATAGGTGTTCATGGCTGTTTTGAGTATTACTGGATGACTAGAGGAAATATACAACTAGAATACATTAACTGCTCAGGAAGATCTGCCAGGGAATTTTCACTTTTCAGTGAAATTGACCTTCTGTTTACACAAATACTTAGTTCAACCTTCAACTGAAGAATCTTATGTATTTAAAACTCAATCCTGCTTGAACTCCCACTGACTTCAAGAGAAAGAGAGCCAGATAACAAGTATGGCATATTAAATACAACTGGGTTATTTAAAGATCAGATAATACAAAATGGTTTATCCAACACTGTTTTGCAATCTTCATAAAAAAAAGTAGGATAATTAAACTTGAAAATACTACAACCAGCAATTTTTAACACCACTATATCAAGAACCACCACAAAGTGTTAAACAGTTGCACTAAAAACCGCTTCAAATCAGTATGCTGTTATTTGTTACTTACATGTAACCCTAGTGTCAGTTTATGGCCTTACCAACTAAGTAGTTCTCTGCAAAACTTAACATTCATTTTTTAATTGCCTTCTTATCATTGATAAATCAATGCTGAAATGCTGCACGAAAGATGACCAAGATACAGGAAGAACAAAGGGGATACAAACTCACAACTGAAGCAAAGCACAACAGGGGTATAATGTGAAAATGAGCACGCCAACAAAAAGGTATGCAAGAACTTAATTTCTCAAGGATTTACATTTAACATGGAATACAAACTGAAGTCATCTAATAACTGGCTATTAGGGTCCATTGCTTTTGCTTGATCAAACTTGAAAGAGACAAAAAGAAATTGGATAATGAACATGAGAAATAAATAGGTTTCCAGTAACTATTTCATTTCTTGGACAAGGGGAATAGAACGAAATAAGCAACTTGCAGAAATATGTCTTATCTTAAAAGAAAAAAAAACACAAATTTGAAGGTCATATAGGAACACTTTTCACTTACTTTCCTGTGTTAAAATTGAAATATAAATGTACAAAAACTTTTTTTTTGACTCATGATTGTTTGCATTTCACTTGGATTCCTGTCTCCAGCAACAGCCCAAACTTCGATGAAGGCATCACTTCTGTAAATTGTGTAGTGCAAGTGTCTTTCAAAAAAGTCCATAGGAAATAGTTATATATATATTTAATGTTACAAATAAATCAGATTTCGTGGAAATATAGTCACTGTGGAAGGAGTTGCCTTCCCTGCCCCAAAATCCCATGATGTACTTGACAAACCCCAAAATATTTGAAACAATGATACCTGGAAATGTAATATTTTTCCAAAGTGTAATTCAGAAAGCATTATTCTGCAGAAGTTTTGAAATATGTAATCTAGATCTACTAGACCCCTACGGGGCTATTTTTGTTACATTTGCTCAAACCAGGGAGTTGGAAAAGGGATGCAAAGGAGGGAAATTAGTTTATTTCCATGATCCCTGCATATCAAAAGAACAGGTTTTGGCCTCCTATCTTTGATTTTTAATGCCTTTCAGAGTCTACAGTCTTGACTCCCAAAAAGCTTTGTCTTAGATCTCCTTTGTCCTTAGAGCAGCTGTATTTTTATAGCTTCTTGCTCTGGAATCTCCCTGTTTTCTGAATTATGCCACATTCACACAAACCAACCAGCCAGTCATGACTAACACAGCTCAGCTGGTCTGCCTGTTGCACAAGTAGTCCTGATAAAAAAGCCAATTCAATGTGTACCTACCCTTCAGCTTTTTGCTATCAATGATGCTATTCACAAATTAAAATGATCTACACAGTTAAGTGCTTTGCTGAACACTCACCATAAAAAAAAAGATTAAACCCAAAAATGTCTATTACAAGTAATAAATCTCGAAACCTTAATCTGAGATTCTCTCTTTTGTTGTTGGTTTTTTTGGTTTGTTTTTTTTTTTTTTATCTGAGCTGCCTCCTTAAAGGAAGATTAACACCATCTCTGTTTTCTCCCTTCCTTGAAGGAAAAACTTCACTCACATTGAATGTACTGTCAGCCAGTGCCTAACCTGTGCACAAGTGCCACTTAAAAAATAATGAAGCTGCTTATGTAAGATAGTCTGCCAAGAGAAGAAAATTATTTTAGTACTGTAATTCAGAACATGTCTTAAACACCTGTTTCCAACACATTAAAATAACTTGAATGGTTTTTTTCAAGTATAACACTCTGCTCAAATATATTTCTAGCGTAACAAAATGTTATCAGATTCAGAGCAATTTTTAAAGAAAAGAAAATATCTTTCTTCTGTATTTAGCTCAAATAAAAAGGATGACTATTTGACCACAAAAGCCCACAAATGCTACAAAGGTACACGAAGTCAGTCACAATTCTTCCTTGATTGTTTTTTGTTGTTATTTGGTTGGTTTGGTTTTTTTAAACATACGAATTTGTTGTTAAAAGAAAACCAAAACTAGCAACTACCATCAGATTCAACAGATGAATTTATTTGAACAGCATCAGACCTAAACTTAGCACATACTAAATCTGAAAGACATAAGACGACTTAAGTCTCTTTCCATTTTGTTTTTCATAATTGTATTATACAATATAAGCTGGTGTAGGAGATTGGAGGAGGGCAAGAATCAGAGACTCTTTGTCTGACTGGATGTGTTACATTAATTTCTTAATATGTGAAGGAGTGGATTACCTCTCTAACAGCAATGGGAAATTAGTTTCTTTATTCCTTCATTAAGACTGTGGGAGGTAAATTAATTTTCTACTCTGGTTTTCTAAATTAATCAAATATATCTTTATTAAATTGATAAATATATACACATACTTTTTGGTTGAAAGAATTCTCTAAATTAATCCTAAACAGACACTTTCAAAGCAGTTTGGTAGCCCATGGTTATTTTTTGTTTCATTTTCTGATGATACAAAAATACTGAAAAAAATAGATCACAAACCTAGTTCAATAAAGCTGTCTCTAGAAAAAAGTATCTAAAATGGTTTCTCAAGATAAATTTTTGTAATATCAGTTAAATAGCCTATTTTCATTTTCCATTTCTTCCTACTCTGTCGTATTTTTGTACATGTGTTATTGCAGCTGATAACATGTACCTAGGTGTATAGGCTTTCCTATGCCTATGCACCAAACAAAAAGTGGGGTTTTTGAATGCTCTAACAAGAAACTGATGTTTTTCAAAAGCATCATTCACTCAGTTTGAAAAATAAGGTAAAACACCTTGAGGTGTCTAGGTATCTTCATATGTGTATTGGTATTTAAGGAATTTAACAAAGCATCTCAAAGTTACTCATTTGACTTCCTATGCATTCAATGTTTTTATATCTGTTTGTATTGTGAATGTATTTCCACCATGGTATCATTGTATTATTTTATTTATATTCTTTAGTACTCTTTTATGCAAACTCAGCCACCTCAAAGTGAGCTCATGTCAAGAGTATTTTTATTCAGCCTTCTATTGCATAAACAGTATAATAATTTTACCCAACATATCTCTTCCTAAAAAAAAAGTCATAAGCATTTTTCTAGAGAACTTGGACACTTAAGCATTGAAAAAACAACCAACCAACCCACCCACAACTTTCCTAAGGAGGAAAATTAGCTCTATCCCAGCCAAAACCAGGACATGGCAATAGTGATTTCTCCATCTGCTGGTATCTTCAGAAGATGACTAGGTGCCTTTGCCAACAGCATACTTTGGCCAAACATAAGCAAACCCTTGACTGAATACAAGAATATCTCAGTGGAACACAAGAGGTTTGTAACAAAAGTAAAGTTGGATTTGTCAGTCCTTTAGAACCATCAGGTCTTTCATGCACTTTTGGCATAGAGGCTCAAAAGAGTGAGAAATTTGGTAACAGAGCCTCCTACAACTTAATTTTCCTCATGCACCTCAAATGCATTAAACAGAGAATATCATCCCTCACGCAATGACAATTAGAAGTCCATGCTATTTTATGGGGCTTCCGTTTCCTTGCACAAAGAAGTAATTGTGCCCCAGATTACATCAAGATAGACACAGGCTATTTTACTTTTTTTTTTTTTTTAGTCTTTACATTTAAATGGATCTCTTTGCAACTTCTACCATTGTTCACACGAGTTACTGTATTGTTTTTTGTAGAGAAAAATCTAAGCAATATATCATAAGACAAATATTCTAAAATGGCACCGCAATTACTGTAAAACCAAAATCTAACTTCTGCCATTACCTCTTAAGTGAAAGCCACCAATTTCTCTATTTAGTAAGGTATGACAATCTTGATTGCTGCTTCTTTTATGGTAAATTTTAATTTTTAAATAATTAAAATCCATTAATGCAGAGAGCCAAACTACCTTTGTAATCCTTAAAAAACAATGACCATTAAGACAATTATCCTAACTACATAATTAGAATTTAAAATATTTTCCAATTGAAAGTATTATTTAAAAACTTTTCCTTTTTTTTTGCCTTTATTTTCTAGGTTCAAAAACCCAAACACAAAATTATTCCTCAAGTTACACAGCAAAGACAGAAAAAAACCCTACATGGTCAATAGTGACTCAGAAGTGCAGAAGTTCAAGTTACCTCCTTTTTATAGGCCCCACCTTAAGCTCTGTTAATAGGATTCTCATGAATTCTCATTATGAGATTAATCTCATTGTAAGAGAAGAAAAAGTAGAATACAAGTAATTAAACAATGGAGAGAAATTACATCTGATCTCCTTACCAGGAAGTTAATATGAAGTTCTTGTTTAGTTGGTCAAACACGTAACATCTTAATTACAGACGCACAGAGTGTAGGAACTAAACAGGTAAAGTTGATATTGAACAAAAGCAAGACTGTCTCAAAAGCGTTCACACATCATGACTCAACCTACTGGTTTAATCTATTCCACTGGAACAGTTGCTCTTTTTCAAAACTACCGACAACAAAGTTGCAAAACACAACCAAGAGAAAGAAGCAGAACAAGTTCTTCACTTGTTAAGTAATTGGTTGATTAGTGGCTTATTAAAAAATGTGGGTGAGCCCACATAGCAGCATCTTTAATTTGTTAACTATAATTTGCAAAGACAAAATAAGATTAATTCTTTGCCCAGAGAGACAATTAACATTAATGCCTAGAGAAGTAAAACCAAACTTCACCTTATTCCCCCACGCGCCCGCCCCCCCCCACCCCACGCCCATCGCCCGACCACCCACCTCACGACCGACCACAAACAACACGTGGCGACACAAA
>JAAGNO010005787.1:48919-72956 GCA_033439905.1 Ceryle rudis | reverse complement strand
CACTTCACTTTGCAACACTGACTTTCCTCCAGAACTTACAGCAAAATCTCCACATTTTATGAATAAATTCATGCCAGTACTATAGATTTATTGCTACAGCTTCGAAATCAGGTGAATTTCTCAGTCACACAGAAGAGGAATGATTTCAGAAAGAGAAGAAAGATCTTTGGTTTTGTAGATATTTTTTTTCTAAACAACTGTACTCTGAGGCTAAATTAAATTGCATAGAATCACAGAATCATGTAGGTTGGAAAGACCTTTAAAATCATTGAGTCTAAGCACTAACCCATCACTGCCAAGTCCACCACTAAACCATGTCACTAAGCTCCATATCTACATGTCTTTTAAATACCTCCAGGGTTGGTGACTCAACCATTTCCCTGGGCAGCCTGTTCCAGGGCTTGACAACCCTTTTGGTGAATACAATTTTTCCTAATATCCAATGTAAACCTCCCCAGGCACAACTTGAGGCCATTACCTTTTGACCTATCTCTTGTTACTTGGGAGAAGAAACTGACCTCCACCTCACTACATCCTCATTTCAGGTCGTTGTGGAGAGTGATAATCTCCCCTCAGCCTCCTTTGCTCCAGTCTAAACAACCCCAGATCCCTCAGCCACTCATAAGACTTGTGCTCTAGACCCCTCACGAGCTTCATTGCCCTTCTCTGGACATGCACCAGCACCTCAATGTCTTGCAGTGAGATGCCCAAAACTGAACACAGTATTTGAGGAAAGGCTTTACCAGTGCCAGGCACAGAGGGACAATCACTTCCTAGTTCTGCTGGACACACTATTTCTGGTACGTCACATAGCCTGTGTAATGGCGTCATTTAAAATCTCCCTTCTGTTGAAACAACATGCTATTACAATTCAAGTACATTCCCAGGACCTTTCCCTAATGAATATTCCAAATTCCAGTTATGGTTTGGTTCTCCCAGAGGAGTGTGCATGTTAAAAAAAGGAGATGAAGGGAGAGATATACAGTTGCTGATTAGGTCTGCGATGTAAGAAAACATGGGTAAATGTTCTTTCACCAGACTGTTGTAATCAGACCTGGGCAGACTGCTGAGGTTGCAGGGGGATGTCCTCTACCTGCTACATCAGCCCTGCTTTGCTTCTCATGCCCAGGGCAGACACATACACCTGCACTCATTCACAGGCATCATTCTTTTCTTAATAGATCATCAGTATGGCAACAAAAAACCCCTCTTCTGAAGTTCACTTCCATTTAATTTAGCTCACACCTTTAGGAGAGGGGTTTTCTTCCTTTTTAGAAATCACAAACTTGAAATGGCTTCATCTGCTAATAAAGACAGTTTTCTTTCGGTTTCAGATGCCACAAACTATGAAGTTCATGGATCTGCTCCCTTCTCAAGAACAATCTTCAGTCCCTCTTTTTAATGAGCACCAATCCACTCATGAGGGGTAATCCCTGAGACGCAGCCACACACCTATGCCCTGCTAACCTCTTGGCTGTACAGTACACTTGACAGATGGGGATAACTGCTGTTCTGAGTATTAAAAATGTTACTACCTGATAAAATTTGGGCAAAGTTTAATGTTCATAAATCAACACGGTCCTTCTTTATTTCTCTCCCTTAAATAGCTGTTCTCCTTAAAGAGTGTCACTTGTACAGTTAAGAGGCAGAAATACCATGTAAGTGATAAAGAACAGAACTGATAAGAAAATAGATAAAGTAATACCCAGGAAGTTCTCATTAGGGCTAAATTTTGTGTTTATATATTTCTGTATTTCCTAGTCAAGGTCTTTGATTGATGTACATTAGTATAGCTCTTACATCTTAAAGTTAAGTGAATAGCTGTACCAGCAAAAGCCTATCCAGTGCATTTTTTTATGTACAGTGTTCTGGAGAAGTTAGCTATTTCAGTGATCTAGCACCAAAAATCATCCTCTTCTGTGACAGTGTTTCACAGGTCTATACCACTTTTAGCTGACAACGTAGGCTAAAAATTGCTGAAATGGCAGAGATCTCCCTTATAATTCAAATGAAAAACATAATGACAAAGTTCACCATCAGTGTACCGATTGTCCAAGCTGACACAAAGTCCTCAAGTCACTAAAACTGCCATCAAGTGCACAACTAAATGCAATATACAGTCAAAGTTGAAGCCTGAAGACAAGCAATGCCACTGCTGCATCAGTGTTGTTCTGCTGAAATAGAGTTTTAACAACAATGTGAGGCAAAAATTTACCAAAAGCTGCCCAGCTTGCCCTACTTCATGCCCTGGAGGTCAATACGGGCTGTGTGATGGGGGAAGCATGTTGATCTTCACTTTGAAGGTCCATGTCTGTGGCCTCACTGCTGTTTGGTGGCCTGCACTTCTCTCTCTCAGCTCAGCCCACCTGGCCCAGTCCAGCCCAGCCCAGCCCAGCCCAGTGCTGGTGAGCAGGAGCTGAGAGAGGCTGTGGCAGGAGCCTCACTGCACATTTGGGAACTTCCCTGGAGCCCCAGTCCTCAGCACCAGTCATAAGCTTCCCCACCCTAACTGCTCAAGTGCAGATGAGATGGGCATGCCCGTGTGACCTCTCATAATTTTGTGGGTACAAACCTCTCCTGTCTGTCGTCTGAACCTCCTGGCTGTGACTAGCAAAGTCCAACACACTTCCATAAGGAATCAAGAATCAAATTTTAAATTCCCTCATCCACAAAATAATGTGACACGCTGCTTGAATTTTTCACTTTGCTAATGTAGTCACGTATTTGTTATCGCAGCATTAGCAGTCACAAACATTCCGTATCAGCTTTCCTCCCAAAATATCAAAACTGCCTTAAAAGTAATGAAAAAAAAAAAGCATGGCTTTCGGGTTCTGCAGATTTCTTTCTTAAAATGAAAAATACCACAACAAACCAAAATGAAAACTCAGAATACATATTAGTCATATTTTCAGTTGATTAGCTGACACTTCAGGGCCTAAAAGTAATTTAAATACTAGCAACATACTTTCCCAGAAAATAACCTATCCAAAACCCTGAAATTTCCCAGGATCATGATTCCAGGAAAGGGGTGTAGTTTAAAGATACGAAAAGAGTAACAACCATACCCCGGAAATACATAATTTTTGCCTTTTTTTTGCCATTTTTGTAACCTTCTTGTCTAGAATCACCTTTTACACTCAGTAATGGAAGTTACAGAAATCTCTTGGTCAAGCACACATGGGAGGACACTCAAATTTTGCATACTTCTGAAGCAGCTTAGAGTCCTTACTCTGTTGTTCGAGGAGTTTGAACTGAAAATGTTGTCTCATTGTGACAAACTAAGCACTTGCAACTGCACTACATGTTCCAAGTTTATGACGAACTGCAAACATTTATTTAAAACCTTTTCAGGGCCTTCCTTTGTAAGAAACCACAGTAGAGCACTGTGGTCTGTAAATTCAAGAAACTCTCTTAAGTATCAGTTACAGAAGATAAAATGGAGTGCCTTCCTCCATACTATTTAGGCACCCAGTTGCTAAATGCTTTTCTCCTTCCTACACCCTATTTGTTACTCTTCAAAGCTGCTATTTACCTTCACAGGACTTTATTCACACCCCACAAATAAAAGTGTAACTGAATCTATTAACTGACATATTTTAGCAAATAATCAGATTAGTTCAAGGAGTCCAAGTAATACATGATTTGACTGTCCTTCTAAATGTTCTTTATTTTTTACTACTCAGCAATTTTTTCTGTAACTCCACAGGACCCTTGAAACCTGGTGCTGCCTCTCCTCCAGCCATCTCCATCTCGACAGGAATTGTTCAGTTCTCTCAGTCTATCTGGTGAAGATACTGTGTAGTACTATAAAGTGATATGAGTTATTAACCACCCAATTAACCACATAAAGCTATTCAGCCTTCTGTCTTCTCTCCAACACGATCTGTCTACATCTGTTTCTCCTTCCATGCTTTTTGTAGGCATTTTGGATGGTGAAAATCTGGATGAGTGTAGTTTTTAAAATTTAGGGAGAGAAGGGAGAGAGAGGAAGATTTCTAGAAAAATCCTGTACTGGGTATACAAATGGGAAAAAAAAAAAAAAAAAGTAGTTTACCTGTTGCCTGCCTGAAAGGCTTTTATCCTACTAATTTTCTCACTGCAGGAAGAATGCGAAATTGGCACGCGCTTCTCTGGCAAGTTGTTGGAGCCTGAGTGCCCTGACTGTCAGCCCCTCCTCTTCCTCCTCCAGGCTGACTGCCAGCTTGTCTCTGCCTGTTCTGGGGAAGCTGGGCATGCAGTAAACCTGGGGAGAGGGTTGAGATTGAGAGCTCCCATTCACCTTTTACCTGCCAGTTAAAAAATAAATTAAAAAAAATATTTTTATTCAAATTAGCCAGAGAAGAAGTCTGACAGAAGAAAATCTAATGGGTTTTAAGGTGTCTGAGGCTCACTAATGACTTCAGAAAAAAATGGTATATAGATCTACTTTCTTGGGAAAAAAAAATATATTTGTTAAGGTAAATAAAAATATATTTAATGACATTTTGTTATGGATTCAAATTAAAATGATAAATTAACCAAATGTATTATCCTGAACTTACTGCCAAGTGCCATATTTTATATACAGAGAAGTAATAAACATGAACATTTTTGGATTTGGAAAGGAAAAAAAATACCTTTGTTTTTGTTTTTTTATTATTCCCTAAGGTTCTATCTTAATACTTCCTCATTTTGTGCCTATCATGTCAGGGCTGTAACAATTAATTTGTCTGAGGTTTTTTTGTTTTATTTTAGTAATAACGATAGCTATCACACATATGGCTTGCTTTTCCTTTTGCCAGCATGGTTCCCTAAAGTAACTTTTGGGTGGGTGTTCTGAACAACTTACTGAATTTAACAAATGTAATTTTAGGAAACACTTCCTCACTGACCAAGTTTTGCTTACTCTTGAGTTCCAGTCAGTGACACGTGGAAACATTCTTAGAGGCAGATCAGATCAAGTGTAAAGAAATACAGTGACTGACATAGCAAATGTGGAAAGTTTAGTCGTTTTTCAATTGAGAACGAGTTGAAGAAAGTGTTGTCAGTCAGTGGCTTAAGTCACTGCTGGGATGAATTAAGAACCCAGTCATTTAGCCCTCAGGTAAAATCTGGAAAGCAGCAGCTCCATCTAGCTCATCACAGTGTGCTGTCCCCTGTTTGATTTTTCAGGTCACAATTTCCATATTCTGGTATTAACTATGCAAATGGGCAATGAATATGATTACAGGCACCAGGAAAACATGCAGTATGTTATGCCTTAAAGCACCTTTTTCCTGCCACTGTCTTCAGGCTGAGAGACTGCCTTGGTGCAGTGGAATACACGCATGCTTTGTATCAAGCTTCTTCCAGTGAATGCATGTCACTATTTGCATGTCACAATCTTTGATCTTCCAGACATTAAGAGCTGAGTGGCAGAGATTGCTCAGTGAGATTGCTGCTGCTCTGAGCTACTTACAGCTATTCTTACTTGCTTATCCTCATAGCTTGTATTCAACAATGCTTGGCATGGCACCAAAGCCTCTGTGTGTGCTGACTTACAGAAACCTTTCCAGGTTCTGCACTGGCTTCACACGATCTGCAACGTCCAGCTTTTACTTCCCATTGAGGTTGTGTTGGCACATTGTGGAAATAGCTGTTCAAACTGCTGTCTTTCACTTCTTTCCCCTGAGTTTTCTATCAAGTCCATGCCAACATTTATAGACTGTGTTCCTTGTATCTTCCTTGCTTGATTCTTGAGGTTTAATGCCATACTCTGATGCTCCAAACGTCTGCTGTACCTTTTAATCATTCATAATAATTCTTAAGCTGAATTTATTTTTTGAAACTGTTTTAAACAGAGTTCAGCTAAAACTTGCAAATGTCAATACACTGACAGTCATATATTGAGTAAATTGTACCAGGAATCTGTTAAAACCTCTTGAGATTTTAACCTATGCAACTTTATATGATGTGTGGCCTATCTTCACAGGGAACTGATATAGAATCAAGTTACTGTGGCTTACCAAGCATCAGCTGAGATACCTTTCATTTACGCTGTGTGTTCTCAGCCTGCAACAAATGTGAAGTAACATCATTTATCTGAACTCTTTTACTGGGGGTTAAGCTGTACTACACATGAATTAAGTGTGCAGCTATGGGTCCTTAGTTCAGGTCATACCATATTCTGACTTCAAGTGTGAATATCTAACAAAGTAAATATTTGCCACCACGTTAGTGAAGGGGAAAGGAAAAGAATATTTGAGCAAGAGGGCTCTTGCCCTAAAGAAGAGAAGGCCATCAATCAACTCTGCTACATTTCTTGGTGTGTGCTAGACAGAACCAAGTCTTGGGGGTTTACCTGTCTCTTTGTTCACCATGTTTCAAAGTCTCTTTAGGATGAGTGAAATTCCCTGGAGGGAGACAGAGACTTCCCTGTGAATGTACGGAGACTTTTGGTCTACCCTGGGGAAACAAGTGCAAGGAGTACATCGAGGAAGAGCCACATCACAGTGCTTGTCAGCCTGCGACACAACCACAAATCTTGCTGAGTGTATCGGAGCTCAGATTTACAGTTCTATCCTGAAGCATAATTTTTCTGCCATTTATTTATAATATGTAAACAAGTCATGAATACATAAAATATACTCTAGATTGAGGATTTTAGGCTCTCCTGTTTGGTCAGTGCAGTCTTGGCTTATATAAGTACTTGCAATTTCATATAGAGTTTGCTCAAGGCCAAGGCAGGAAGAATTTCTTCTCCATTCATCTGCTGTCTAGACAGGCATACTTTTAAAGCTGTACAAGCTGTTTCTGGGTTTCCTTGCTAGTGTCTGCATCAGCTTTGTTTCAAAAGAAGTATGGTGAACTTCAGTGACATTCATGGCAAGCTTGACATCAGTCCAAGCATTTTCTGATCCTTTAATAGACTATTTTATTGAACAACTGTAAGATGATTAGTAAAACATCAGCACCAAAGAGGCAGTTAGGTAAATGTTTGATTTCATACAAGGTCTAGCATATGAAGAAAAGAACATTACTAAAAGGAGCCAAAGCAAAGCTTGAATACTACATTTGGATATTTTTAAATTAGTCTTTTGCAGAGTTATGATTTTATCACCAGCCAGGCTAGGAAGTTTCCTTCAAGTATACATATTTTTTATAGTAGCAGTCACTTTTGAACTAACATAATGCACATTCAGGTAATATCCAGTGTAAAAAAAAATTAAAAGCATTTTTTAATCCAAAAATTAGGTGACAATTTAATCTATGTACGCTTAAGAGAAGCCTTGTAAAAGTAAAGAAATCCTTTATGAGATTCTAACCCATGCTCATCTGTTAATACCTACAATATAGGCACAAGATGACAAACACTAGAATCTTAATCTTCTCATATAAAAATGTCAAATTAAATCTCAGCTCTGTGCAGTATGGCAAAAAAAACCTAACCAAACAAAAAAGAAAAAAAA
The DNA here is from genome assembly GCA_033439905.1 of Ceryle rudis. Taxonomy (NCBI): domain Eukaryota; kingdom Metazoa; phylum Chordata; class Aves; order Coraciiformes; family Cerylidae; genus Ceryle; species Ceryle rudis. The sequence continues at coordinate 65,529 of JAAGNO010005787.1, read as the reverse complement.
GCAACCCCCCTCACAAATTAAAAAAAAACCAAAACACCAAAAAACCCCACCAGTTGTCTTTATTTTGGTTTCTTCTAAATTTTAACCCTACCTAAAGAAAAAAAAAATCATTAACAGCAGTCTACAGCAGTCTTGAAAACTGTTATAAAATCAAAATAGTTTTTGTAACTAACAAATATTAGAAATGTTAAATGTTACATGTGCCTGTATGTACTTACAAATGTTAACATTGACAGAAATGTTAAGAATTCTCATTTATCTTCTTCATCTATGTTAAAAAGCAGGTTTTTTGATCAGTCTCTTATTAATATGCATTTATTTTGTTCGAACTACAAAACAATAATCATACATTACATCATTTAAGCACATTATGTAACAACTGCTTCTTTTTATTGAAAGAATTAGATATTCTTTGTTTCTCTATCAATAAAAATGAAAGCTCTCTAATTTCCAGAATAAGTGTATCACACATCCATCTCCCAGTAATAATGAGGTTGTCAATAATATCCTTCCTTAGGTCCATTTCACTGTAAACTGAATCCAATAAATACTGTGGGTTTCCTTTAGCATTAGCAGGCAAGTATTTAAATAGATATTAAAAGAGTTTGGTAATTGTTTTAGGTACCATCAGATTCTAAGAATAACCTCCTTTTTTCTCATGAACTAGAAAAGGAGTCTCCATAGGTGTAGTCAATGCAATGGTAGGGATGTTTCTGTGGTGCTCAGCTTTGATGCAGAATCACTTAAGGCAGATTTGAATTAGTAGATACATTTTTGTATCTAATGAAAGTTAATATCATCTTCTGACTCATCATTCATAATAATATACAACCAGAAAATCACAAATTTAGTTACTCACCATGTTTCAACCCAGTAGGTCACAGAATTTGCCTATTAAGTCTCATAAATACTTTTCACACGTGCTATTTTTCATACAGTGCACACAGATTTATTTTTTCCACGTATGACACTGTATTTGAAACTCTTGTTTACCAGGGGAGTTATACCTACACAGAAAGAAAACTTCAAAATAGAAATTATTATGGGGAGACAAATCTTAAGGGCTTTATAACATCCTGTGTTTTAGTTAGCACGACTTGTTGGCCCTTCCTTTAGATAAGTTAAATGAATTTATACTTCAACTGACTCAATGTTCACTGGAATATCTTCACAAGATCCTCTAGGAAAGTTTTCCTTTATCATAGTTTACTACTTACTCAGTCTACTCCTGTCACAGATATTAAAATTCATCTTTGGCTCTACATACAGTGTTCTCACCATCATCTACAGTTACCTGTATCAGGGAGCAGCCTGAGAAGGGCTATTCCATAACTAAAACCGTCCATCTGGAGAACGAGTTAGAACTTTCTGGAAGAGTGAAGCCCAAAATCTTGCCAGGAGACTTACATAACATGTCTGTGCTTTGCTGCCCCTTCAGTAGAACGGGCATTAAAAACCAAACAAACCAAGCAAAGAAACCCAAAAAACCCAAAATGCTACAAAAAACCACCACGTGTTCAATGCACTTAAATACAACAGAGTGATGATCAAAGAAAAACCTGTCATAGACATGAGTTGTTCCTCTGTAAGTGGCTCTATATGCCTTACTTACCTCAGGCTTCAAAGCATATAAAAAATAACCAGGTTTCCCCTCCAGAAGAGGAGTGTCACATTTGAGAAGACTATTCTGGCTGTAGCAAGTAATACACACTAGCCCCATGACGGCCAGCACGATATAGCCTCACAAAGACAAGAGTAAAACTCTCACAAGGACTTTTAAATCAGAAATAGCATATACTATATGTACACATACAGATTTATATAAATCCATACAGATCTAAAAAAAAAAAGCTTCATCTGCCTTTATACTAAATTTTATCAGTGTGAGGGCAGATGAAGCTTGATCCACATTTTTATATCCTTGCATATGTGGGAGATGCTGTTAATTTAAAGGTGCAGCACCACCTGGTGTTAGCATATATCATTATATGTAAGAGCTGCTTTCATGTGTTCTAGTTCATTTCGGTTGATCTGTCTTGCAAGATCGTACTGTCTACAGGTATTCTGGTAGTATTACCAAGGTTAGGATGACGTGTCTAAACTGAGCCGGAATAGGCTTTTGCCAAATAAAATTCCTTATTTCGATTTAGATAGGACAGAATAAAGGCAGTGAATGATCTCTTGTTAGTATGTGTATGAGATTTAATTTGATCTTGAGAATGATTAGCAATACTGTAATTTACCTCATGAATGAAAAAAACCCCAACAGTTTCAAGCTTAGATAAGATCTCACCAAAAGAGGAATTTTCAACATGTTTTCATGCGGTAACTGACTATTTCTAGAGAAGTTTGCCCTATGTTGTCTTAAAAAAAATGTTGTAAATATTTACTTTTTAAATTAGTAACTGTGACATCTTATTATTGCACAGTGTCTGTCACTTCAAAATTATACTACTTTATTAAAAAGATAATTTAAAATATATTCGTTTCTGACGCAAATACTGTTCATATTAATACAGATTCCTTAATGCTTCAATACCTATTATGTAATGGGAATGAAATTTCACTGATATACTTTAAGTTAGCATTGTTGAAATGTCACCCTATTATTTGAGCTGTGAGCCCTATACCATAGGGATTACAGTTTTATTATATGTTTGTTTAGTGACTTCTACAATGGGACCCCAGCCTGGTGTCAGTTTCACACCAGGAAAGAGAAGTATAACCAATAATAAACAAAAAGTGTTCATCAAAGTTTCCTAAAACTTCTAAATCCATTCTCCAGATCAGCTTTGTAAACCCTGACAAGAAAACTTAAAGAAAACACAACCTTCTCACCCCCATTAAGTGTACTGGAATATCATATAACTTTCCAAACCTGCTAGAAAGGTGCAATGCAATACACTGGTAAACTAGGAGTTAGCCAAATAACATCTCTGAATTAACATCAGATTTGGGGTTTTGGGGTTCTTTTCAGGCTTCTACCTAAAATTTCAAGTAGGTTAAATCACTTAATTTTCTCATGGGAAGAAATTAAACTCCTCAAGTGAAGCACTGATGGAGTACCTCACCCAAACACTTCTAAGGTCTTTTTGCTGAAGTCCTGAAAATTTTCACTTAAGGATTAATTTCTTTTGTTGATTATCAAAGTATTTTAGCTGTATATTTTTAATGCCCTCCTGTTTTGCTAGTCAAGATTCCTACCATCATCACTACCATCAGCAAACACAATAAAAATACACTGGAGTTGCAAGTACTGTATTTTAACTGCATGTACTCAGCGTGAGAGAGAATTGGCAGCATATGAGCTGACCTGTGCCAACACCATTATTAATTCTTCAGGTACTGTTAGTAGCTTCAGGCTACAGAAAAATAATTTACTTAGAAAAGCAGTAGGGACTTCTATAAAACCTTACAAGGTGAACAGCCATTTTTAGTTCTATATACAGACAGACAGTAGTTTCCAGGGAATAAAGCACATAAATTTCAAAGTAGCAATTTATTACCTAGTGCTTTGTTAGTGTATACTTTATGGAATTATATTTATTACTATGCATATTTTAAAATCTGCTTGTTAGGAAACTGCTAATTTTTATTGTCTGCTGTGTTAGGCATCCAAATTTTGCCCTCTCTGGAAACTGGGGACTGCGCTAAAGAAATTCATGAAGTTTGCAACCAAGTAGATTGGAAAACCTATGGAGACACCAGAGATACATCTTTTTTTTTTAAACAATTTTTCATAATTTAGAAATAAGACGGCTGTGAACTGCACATGCACATAAAGTGAAACAGCAACTAAGTCAAAATTAATCATAGGGAATCCATGTAGAATTCAACAAATATTTTTGTCTGAGTAAAATGGGGATAAATATTATAACATCAAATATTATTGTTTCAGATGTTCAGAACAAAATCTTTCATATTTCAACTCAAAAGCTTGCCTTTGCAAATAATTATTGGGTAGGATTTTTAGAGAATTTCACAATGAAACACACCTTGAAAACAATTGATACTTATATTCATTCTAAGTAACTTTGAACTTCCATAGTTCAGATACAAACCCAAATTATTTTATTCATATGGATCTGGTTAAAACCAGAATTCTCTAGATGTAGGTATTCAAAATGTCTGTTTTGCTGGTGTCACTGTCTTGGATGATTACGATAGTGAGTTCAGTTCACTGTAAATACACATAATTGATGACAGTCTGAAAGATATAGGCTGGCCTATATCCCTAGACTCTGTGGGAATACAAGAAAGAAACAAATGAAGCTTCAGTAAGGCATTATAAAACCTAAGGTATTTGGAGGTTAATATTGAAAAACAATATTCTGCTTCTGATCAAGTCAGACCCAAATGTGGTCTGTTTAAGCAGACATGCTAATGGTTAATTGAGATTTCTTAAATTATTAACTACAGCCAGTACAGTTTTTCTGAGGAGGTGAGCAGACTAATAGAGCCAGAGTCATCAGGTTACCATAAGAATGCTTTAAAAGACAGCTATTTTCTAGAGCACATGATGAGGGAACAGACACATGAGCCTTTACCATTCCCCAGTCCAGAGTCTTCCCCATCTAAACAGCAGCTCCAGTAAGTCCTGAATGTGGCTGCTGCCATAAACTGCATCTTGGATCATTGGATCAGATTGGATCATTGTAACATTCAAAAGGTGGGTACGAACAATATTTAATGGATAGGAAGAGGTCTGAACCTTTATCTTTTGCTAATCTTGTATGGATGTATTTTAATTTTGCTTACTTTTTCTATGTACCTGATTATAGCAATGCAAGAACAGCAAGTGGTAGCAAAGAGACCAAACCAGGTAATTCAGGTACAAAACACAATGTGAACTGTAACACTCAGAATTCAGTTGGATGTTGACCTCACAGATGAAAATCTGCTGAAATCTCAGATTCTCAAGAACCTCACTCTGTGTCCTAGAAATATTACTCAGCACTTGCTTATGCTAGAGAGAAGTTTAGAGAACTGTACAGCATGATAGCAGTAGGCCTAAGAGATAACCTTGACCTTTATGAGTACAGAATTTGATGACTAATGACCAACCTTTAATTCTGTATCATATCTATAGACAATAATGTAGACATTTGAGGATTAAATTAGTGTAGTATCTTAAGCAGGTACTTGAGCTACAAATGAGCTTTGTATGTATTTAAAGTCCTATGTGTTTCAGAAATGTAGTGAAGGATTGTAAATTAAGAATTTTGATTAGCTATACTGATCAAAATATAAAATACAAAGCAATGAACCAATAATCTAGTTTTCCTTGATCAGGTACTATACTATAGTCCAATAAAATGGAAATGTTTTAACAATAAGCATCACTTAGCATTACAAAAGGAAATTAAACATATTTTTTGAAGATCTGAAGATCAGGATATGTGTTAAAAAATAAGAAAGATTTATTTGGGGTTTTTACACTGGATGAACTTTCATGATATCTGATTTCCTTGGGTGTAGACACAGGTCTATACAAAAAGAGACCAGCACGTATTACTATTTTTTCAAATATCAAAAAGCCATGACATGGACAGAAAAACTCAAGGATGGAGGGGGGGTGGGTGGCAGAAAAAGTGTTTTCAGAGAAAAATATGCTAAAATAAATTTTAGTGCCCTTATAAAATTTGGATGGCAATGCAAAATAAAATTCACCTCAAAACTTTCCAGGAATAATATTCAGTATTTTGGCTACTGTTTGAAAACAAATGAGAAAAGCAAAACCACTTCCTGTGTATAAACAAGAACCTTTTTAAAAGATGCAGGTCAGGATTCAGCCTCCTGAGTTAACTCCCTGTGCTTGTATAATTGGTTCTTCTCCCAGTACTGAGCTGATAATTAAATCTCAGTAGTAACCAACTCCTCAGCATGGATTCTTAGTATAGATGGACGTTTACCAAATTCTCTTTGTGCTTGTTTGACTGTTGCAACTCTGGAGGCTTCCTCACTTTTGATCTTGTTTTCTTTTACTCTCTGATAGAAGAGAAAAAAACATCTGGCTATACCACCCTTCATACTATATAATGATTCATAGAACTAGCTCTTTCTCACATAAAAAGACTGGTTTTTAATGGTCATTGTTGCTTTTAGCACACAAGATAAACCCCATACCCACCTTCATGCTAATGACAATTTCAGTTTCTGCATCCCTATTAAAAAAAACGCAAACAACATAATAAAAGCTTGTGCACTAGAGCAACAGGAATTGATCTTCTATTGGATTATAAAGTAATCGTGAAACTTTTCTGCCATTATTTCTTCTCCTTTTCAGATTTTTTTTTTCATCAACAGAAAGGCAATTGTGACTTTGAAATATCAGCTACTTCATAACTAAGGCAACTGTTTCATGAAAATAATCTACAGCACTGGTTTGCAAAGTCGATAAAAGAAATGATGCCAGAGTATTAAAATAGACAGCTCCAGAACTATGAAATCTAGCTGTGCATTTTAATACATATATGTATAATTAGTATTTCTCAAGAAATCCTTCTGATCCTAGGTATTATTGAAAGGTAGAAGTGGAAGGGAGATACTCTGTCTTCTGCAAAAATATGCAGGAATGAAAACCTGTAAATTGCAACACAATTTTAATATATATATATATTTTAAAATTCTCGAGCAATTCACAAGAGAAAGGAGTCCATACAAATTTCACAAGTATTATCACCTCAAGCACAAGGAGAAACAAGAGCATGGGACAAATGTCTGTGAGTTAATACCTAGGAAGAAATAAAAGAAATAGAAATCTGATTATGTCAGGTGTATAGTTAAATATCTTGCACACACTTTTCTGCGTAACTTTAGTTATCTCCAATCAAGTTGCTGTTGGTGCTCTGGGAAGTGTGATACTGGGTCTTTTTCAAAAGCCATGTCCTTCCCTCAGCACGGTTCGTACATATATACAGCAGACCTGAATAAATATATATTGAACTAAGAATGATGCTTCAAAGGAGGACCTTAGAAACAGCAAGAGAAATAAGTGGCAGTGACTTGGCAAACATATTTCAAAGCATACAACTAAACTGCAATAGTTCACATTGACTTTTCAAAAATACATTTTTTTCTTTTCTTAAACTCAGCAATTTTACCAGACTTCAAACACTAATAACTACTCACAGAGCAACTGCATTTTATTAATCATATTTTTTGCTGGGTAAGGGAACTTCTAAGACCTATCATTTGTGAAGGTTGCTTATTGGTGTGATTCACCTTAACTTCTGCGCAAGGATATGTACATTCACTAGGAATGTTTATACATGTTACAGGAGTTAGCTTTTATTCTGGTTTTGTTTGGGGTTTATTTTGGGTTGGTTTGCTTGTGATTTTTTTTTTTGGGGGGGTGGGGGTGTTGGTGTTTGTTTTTAAATTCACAGGATGAGTGTGATAAAGCTAAGAAATGAAGTAAGCAATTGTTTGCTCTGCTATGGGCAGAACAGTCAGTGCTGATGATCTGGTAGTGGTCCTCACTATACTAATTTTAAAAGGGTCTAATCTGGTCCCAGGAAAGAAATCCCTGCTTGTAGATAGACCACCTGAGGCATATTTCCAAGATTTATCTTCTGCCTCTTTCACATGAAAAGGCACGGGTTCATTAGGGGCTGCCCTAGGGTATAAACAAAAGCCCAGTAAAGTGGGGACAAGGAGAAGATTCACTGCAGATGTGCATCCTGGGTCCAAGCCAAAACTGTGATAGAGTAATGCCTGAAGACTACTGCAGAACAATGATCAGAATGACAGTGAATACAAACAGCCTGCACCCAGCTTTGACCACCATATCCTAGTTAGTAGTTTTGTTTACTGTATTTCAGATTTTCAATTGCCTAGAAGAAAGTTATTTTGCAGTTTACTTTTCATTTAATTTACATAATATAGTCCTATATACTAAATACATCATTCGCTCCTACATAATAAGTGTAGATGAAATAAAACCATAAAATGTCTTACAAAATTGAATTTTGTGAAAAGATAGAGAATATTAAAATAATTTAATACAGCAGAAGAAAAATAAGAGCAAAGAACAGAGTAGCTACTGTGCATAACATATTATTAAAAAACAAGAACATAAAAACCCCACAAAAACTTCCAAGGATAGAATGCACACAAATTGTGGGAATTAGATTTCCACACATGCCACATAAGGATATTTTAATCTCCTGTTCTGCTTTGAATCATGGGGGTTTTTTTACTATCTGTAGTGAATAAGATTCTTAAAGATGTAGCTCCTACAGTCAAATAATTGCGTTTGTCAAACAGTAATTCAAAGATTCTTGCAATTGTAAAACAGATCGAGAACTTATGCTAGAAACAAGAAATAGTAAGGCTAAAAAGATTATATGTCTAATCTCATGAGCTTTAGGTCAATTCATACGTTCCTTGGAAACTAACAATTTTTGATGAAGACTGACAATGGCATAATATCGGAAATATATCTTACTATCAAACCATCCTTCTGTGGCTTGTGGAAAAAAAATGCTGGTCATTTCTGTGTGATTCCTATCAGACTTCCGAGTTTATCAGAACAGTACAAACAAAGTGGATACAAAGAAAAACCTTGCCTTCTGGTTGTTTCAGAAAAGAGGTCAAGCCACATGATAAACTCTAATAAATGATGCCTTCAGATTAGAGCTGTTACTTTATTTTGCCACAGTTCTAAGAAATCTAGTGATTTGATAGCAGTTACAGAGAAAATCTTTCAGAGGTTTTCTCTTACGGCTTACCTATCTTTGGAGAAGTCTTACTTATGCATGTATTTCCCATCTAAATAAATATGGATACTGCATTTCTTCTATTCTTTGAAATTCCTTAAAATTTTGAAACATCTTCTCTCTTTGTGAATAATAACCTAAACTATTGTAGATTAATTTAGTTACTCCTGTAATGTTGCAATATTCCTCTTTATTAGACTTCCCTCACACAAATTCCTTCCAAAAACCTTGTATGTCATTTTGTTGAATAACAAATTGCAGATGAACTCATGTAACCATGATTGATGTCAGTTATTTGCAATTTCTAATTGCCATTTACAAAGTCTGAAGCAGGGTATGGGCATTTTGTGCTGTTGGTTGGTTGGTGAGGTTTTTTCCTCCATATTAGTAAATAGCAAATATCTGCAAATTAATTATTCCAAACCTGAACTTGTGCAACCATCTAAATTTTCAAGAAACACGATAGGAAATATTTTTTTCTTGCAAATAAATGCATTTTAAAGAGTTTTATTTAAAATTCCTCTTTAATATGAACCTTTAGAGAATGTTTTTAAATGCATTTTTGGAGATTTTTCTGTCCTCTGTTGACACTTCAATAAAGTAAATATTTAATCAAGATACTAGGGGAGAAAGCCACCTGGGCAACATAGGCTATTACATTTCATAAAATGTTAAGCGGCAATATTTAAGTAGGGGATAAAAAACCACAACAACTTTATTTCTGCCATGGGATGTTAACACTTTCTATCTTTCTTACATTTAGACAGGCTTCCAACCTAACCTGCTCTTCAGAAATGTGAATATCGTGGCAGTAGAAAATTAAGAAGCATTGTGACACTGATTCAGTTTGAATATGTGTGAATTATCAAATGCATTAAAAATCTATTTATTCTTATCAGTTCAGACTCAGTATCAGCTATCATCCATTAATAAAGAAAATAACAGCCATATAGATTAGATGTCAGTTTGCAAAATGTTGAAATCAGCAATACTGTTGTGTGTGTGAAATGATTCTTTGGAGTGAATGATTCTTAGTGCTAGAGAGTTGAGGTGTTTTAGAAAGCAGGTACTGACTGATAAAGTACAGACTTAAGGGACATAGTTTCACTGAATCTACTTTTCAAGCAGAAATTAGGATAAAAAATTATTTGACACTTCTGGAAGCCATTAAATATCCTCCCTAATGTATAATATGTTTGGGATCTAGTAAACTGTACAGGCTTTCTTTTCTCTTCCAAGTTATTAAAGGAGCCTATGTCTACAACCTGAATTGCCTCAGAGGAAGACACTGACAAAATCTATCCAATACTTACCTTTCCTGTCTCTGAAATAATGAATACTCCTGACCAACATTGAGTAGTTCTGCTATTAACAATTTTATTTAAAGGCACCTGCTGTGTTCTTCTTTTTGTTATCGTCTTTCTATTTCTTTCCAGAATACTGAATCACTGGATTTGTATACCAAAAATGTTTCCCACTATTACATTTTCCAGGAATTACACGTGATTTGAAAGTGACTGCATACATAATAAAGACATTAATCTATGCAATCAGGCTAAAATTGTCTTGCCATTTAGACCTAAGGTAGATAGGTTCTTCCATGTCTTTTATGGAAGTGAAAAGTAAACTTGAAGTAATTTAATAATATTTAAAATGACACATTAAAAACTATATATTATAGCTGGCAAACTTATTTGTTGAAGATGGTATTCTCACCACTCTTTCAGCAATATTGGAGTACTATCTAGTTATAGAGTCTAAAATCTCAAACATTCACCTTTTAAAACCTATTTAAGACAAGCAAAAATACCACCTTAAGCAGTTATCAAAAGTTCTGCTCTGAAATTAATTTAAATATAGGCTTATTTTCACTCTGTTTTAGCTAAAAATATCACAAGATCACAGAATCACAGAATGTTAGGGGTTGGAAGTGACCTTGAAAAATCATCTAGAGCAGGACCACTTAGATTAGGTCACACAGGAACACATCCAAGTGGGTTTTGAATGTCTCCCGAGAAGGAGACTCCACAGCCTCCCTGGGCAGCCTGTTCCAGGGCTCTGTGACCCTCACTGTGAAAAAGTTTCTCCTTACGTTTACATGGAGCCTCCTATGTTCCAGCTTGCACACAGTGCCCCTTGTCCTATCATTGGACATCACTGAGAAAAGCCTGGCTCCATCCTCCTGGCACTCACCTTTTACATATTTGTAAACATTGATGAGGTCACCCCTCAGTCTCCTCTTCTCCAAGCTAAAGAGACCCGGCTGCCTCAGCCTTTCCTCATAAGGGAGAAGCTCCACTCCCTTAATCATCTTTGTGGCTCTGAGCTGGACTTTCTCAAGCAGTTCCCTGTCCTTGAACTGAGGCGCACAGAACTGAACACAATATTCCAGATGTGGCCTCACCAGGGCAGAGTAGAGAGGGAGGAGAACCTCTCTTAATCTACTAACCACACCCCTTCTAATCCACCCCCGGGTGCCATTGGACTTCTTGACCATAGGGGCACATTGCTGGCTTATGGTCATCCTGCTGTCCACCAGGACGCCCAAGTCCCTTTCCCCTATGCTGCTTTCCAAAAGGTCAGTCCCCAATTTATACTGGTACCTGGGGTTGTTCTTTCCCAGATGCAAGACTCTACACTTAGATTAGATTTCATTAAACTTCTCCCCACCCAACTCTCCAGCCTGTCTAGGTCTCTTTGAATGGCAGCACAGCCGTCTGGTGTGTCAGCCACTCCACCCAGTTTTGTGTCATCAGCAAACTTGCTGACAGTGCACTCTGTTCCTTCATCCAGGTTGTTGATGAATATATTGAATAGTACTGGTCCCAGCACTGACCCTTGAGGGACTGCACTAGATACAGGCCTCCAACTAGACTCTGTCCCATTGACCACAGCTCTCTGACTTCTATTATGACTTCTTCTATATAATTCTAATATGTACCTCATCTAACAACATCAATGAGTTTTTCCATCAGTTTACTGTGTTTTCACCAACACCTTTATATGTTATTTACATATACATTAATATTCAATTAACCAAACTGTGTCATATAAAAATTGAAAGCCAAACACTTTAAATTGCTTTGTTTTAAACAAAGAGAAAACTAATTCCTTCTGTACAGCAATCATGCAGTCATACTGTTACCTTTGTCTCAGTAGGACTGTAATTACAGAACTTGAAAACAAAAACTAATGCACATGAGAAAGAAGTATAAAACTACTAGGTGCATCTACTTGAAACAGGGAAAGACAAAAATCATAATGAAAGAGAAAGTCTTTACAAATAAAAGATGATGAAGGCAAAATAAATAACTAAATAAAAAGACTCCAGAAGACTGGAGTATTCATGAAACAGATTACAAGGGTCTTTTATGCTCACAAATAAACAAGTAGGTAGAATTTGAGTGGGAAAAAGTTCAAATGTTCATTCGATAAAGAATATTTTTAAAAATTAAAGCAAGTGCCTCGGGCAACTTTCACATTAGAACTTACCAACCTTATTCATGCCACAGTATATGATACCACGGCATTGCTACCTTTGTTAGAATTTTTGCAATGAGATAACATGTCATTTTCAACTTAGAGAAATGTCAAGGTAAAACTGATGCAGACGTAACCTAATTGTACACTTGCAGGTGGAAAGAACACAAGTAACTTGTGCCTGTGCCCTGAGAATCATGACTTTTTTTCTCTAATAACTTTGATCTTCCATCTTCCTCTCAACTCACTTCTGAATATTTAACTGGAGTCTTTTGACTTCACCAAAATTTAAGAAATCAGTCTCATGATTCTAATGTATTAGTGAAAGATAAATTTTCAACTCATTAAAATGCTGATAATCTTCTGAGACCCCTCAACTGTCTTTTCATTTGTCGCAACACAAACATGACAGTTCCTTATCTGAATATAAAGGTAATTCTTCAAAAATTGCTTGTTTTCATAAAAACCCAAATACCTCTCTACCCCATTTGAGGACAAGAAAAAAGGGCTATGTATCTTTTCACATAAAAATATGACTTTTATATGTCTGCCATAGACTGGAACATGGCTACATGTCTGTAACTGGAACATCATATTCTGATCAAGTATAATTTCTTAGCTTTATTCTTAGCCCAACTTCTGTCAACATCTAACGTTTAGTTTAGAGAAATTTATTATAAGAAATGTTCTCCTTCATTTCTTTTGTCATACAGTTTTTAATTAGATCTCAAATTAGTAAACATACTTAATCTCTCACTCAGCATTCCTCAGGCTGATACAGGCCATGTTATACTGAGATTAATATGTCTCAAAAGTTGTTCTGGTTTTTTGTCAGCAGTCTTCAGGCTGGAAATCCTTTGGCAATGTCTTTAGAAACATGGACTGCTTCCTGATTCTATTTTCTTTTATTTATTTCTCTTCCTTTTATATAGTATGCAAATTAACTACATTCCCTCTGTACATGATCAATGAAAACAATACAGTTGTTAATTGCAGTCTTTGAATGCTGACGCAAAGCCAATTTCCAGGACTTGACTAACAAAAATGGATATTCCAAAATATTACTTCAAACTTCCCTTCCTTACTTGCTCGGACACCAAACTGTGAACTAATAAATGGTGCTCACAAGCAACCCAGATTGGTAGAAGAACCAGGGTCTGCCAAACTAATCAGGAATTAATTGCACACTGAACCGTTTCTTGTTTAAAGAGTTTTCCCTACTTCTGATTTTGCATACAAAACCACTAAGTAGTAACAAGAAAAAAAGAGGTTCTCAGATGAATTATGGATGGTGGCTTTAACTGTCTTTATTATTTTCTTTATTAACTTATAATAAAAATCTGTAGTAAACATTAATTTTTATACCAAAAGCTGCCTTTTATTCTATTTATAAATCCTTTAATTGTAAAACTGTCTAACACTTTTAATGAACAATCACAGCTAGTAGAACAGGAAAAAAAACCCAAATACCACCACCCTTCAGTCGTGAATCATGTGGGTTTTCACTTACCAGTAAACTATCAGGATAGCACACAGTGCATTCAAAGACCCCTACTCCATTGAGCTTGATGCTCTACAGAGACTGAAAATGGTCTTAAATTTCAAACTGAGTAGCTCATGCAGTGTTTTATTCAAGGATGGAATGAAACTGTAGGAACCGTTGTGATAGGCAAAAGCATGACAAGCATTTAGACTATTAGCAACTTCATGTAGGCAACACGTGATGAGAAAAACTTAAGGAGACATCTGAATGGAAACAATTTTAAAACTGCTTATGTATTTGTAGGTAGGTTGATGGGCAGCAGTAGAAAAACCCTGGTTGTGCTTATCTAAGGAGCATGATAGAAGCTGTCAGCATAGGCTGGTGGTTTGCAGCAATATTCTTGACACTAAATTATAGATAACAGGAAGAGTGGAAGATGGACTATCCAGCCTCAGAGTGAAGGTGAGAGACTTGTACTGCTTTATAACAAGAAAGGGAGCCAGTGAATGGATGGACAAAGAAGAGTAATGTGATGAAATTGAAATGCTTATAAAATTATATGGTATCAACACTTAGTGGGTAGATATGAAGCAATATTGTATTTGGCTAGGTGGGAGATGAACTTGTCAAAGTGACTGATAAGCTAATGACCTGGTATTTTAGGTTCAGTTCCATTTTTTCTATGACCAATGAATAACCATCACATTTCCAAACTTTCTGTGTTGGGTATGGCTGGGATGAAGTTCAACTTTCACCACAGGTTGCTGTGCTCATAGTGCTGTGCTTTATATTGTGCTAGAGTGGTGCTGATACCATGCTAATGTTTCGGTACTCCTCATCAGTGCTTGCATAACATCGCGGTTGTCTCTCCAACCCCTCCTCAGAAGCCAGTAAGCTGGGAATGGGCAAGAGATTGAGAGGGGACATAGACAGGACAACTGATCCAAACTGACTGAAGAGATATTCCTTACAAGTAATAAAAGTTAAGAGAAAGGAGAAAGTTGGAGAGGGTGGTATTTGTTACAGAGGCATCAGTCTTTCAAAGCAACCATTATATATATTGAAGCCCTACTTCCCAGGAAATGGTTGGACATCTCCTGCTGATGGGAAATAGAGAATAAATCTTTTTGCTCTGCTTTGATTCCTTTCACTTCCATGTGCAGCGTTTGCTTTCCTACAGTAAACTGCCTTCATCTTGATCCACATGTTTTTAATCTTATTTTCTGACCCTATCCCACTGAGGAAGGGGAATGAGAGAGCAGCTGAGTAGGCACCTGGGAGCCAGCTGAGGTCAACTGACCACATTTTCATCTCTGTTTTCTTATTTAATTATTATTTTTGAAGAAAAGATAACTTACATCAACAATGATAGTTTAAGAATTGGTCATCTAAATTCCTCTCATCTGTGACATTTTTTTGTAGGGAAGTTTTCCCCACCAGCATCTTCACAAGGAATGTAATTCCCCTTCTTGCATCTCTTAGCAGGATCATTCTGAAATGAAGATTCTTTGAAGATCAAATTTTAAAAGAAGAGGAAGTGCTACTGTAGCTGTGCCACTGCACGTGATTAGAAAGCCCTGTAGCAGAAGAGCAAAGCAACACATAGCTCTTTGCCCAAAGCTGTCCAAGGAATTGGTTGGTCTGCCTGGCTAGGCATTATTAAATTAGAAAATGGAGCATCTGCTGAGTCAACAGGTCCCACAGATGACCCAAGCATGACTAGGAATAAGCCAGATTTCCTAAATTGCATCAGGTAAGGGGCCACATGATTATGGGAAACAGAAATCTCAAAATTCAAGTCTAAATGCCAAATTTTCAGCTAGAAAACACAGAACATAAATAAGAAGATAAAACCTAAAATGAATAAAAATATATACATGATTCTGTCCTTCACTGTCTTTTAATCTTTATCATTCTGAATCATTCAAAAGTCAGAGGAAGGAATGGCAGAGGAAGATTGCTGGTTTCACAGAAATCTCCAGGAGTAAAAGACAATGTTGGAAGTTGAAAAATCAGAGGAAGATTTTTCTGTCTTTAAGAAGCAATTTTGCCATAGTAATCAGACATATTTATTACAGAAAAGTAAATTCATGTTAGAATATATACACAAAGTAGAATTTTACAGTCTGTTTTATACAGAAGTAATTAATTTCAGAAGTATAAGAATGAAATCTGGTTATACCAGGCTTCTTAGGACCTGGCATATTTTGTATGATGCATGTCAAGTAGGAGTGCAGTACATACCACTAATATATCAAGGCAACTGACTGATTATACACAGTGTGTATTTAAGGAAGTGCCAGTAATTTATAGTCTTGACAATTCTTAATAACTTTATTTATACCAAAAAAAAAATGTGTAGGTTTTCATATCTCAAGTTTTCAGAAAGTGGAAAGCCAGACTACTGCTGACAAAACTTCACTCAACAGAAAAGTTACAGAGCTAATAATTCTTATATTACCACAAGCATTATCTTTTAAACATACGACATAGTTTCTATGAAAGTGCTATAAATCTATCAGTACAGGACTCACAATGGCATTGAAGTTTTTGTCAATAACTCCATAAAATATTGCATCTGCAAGAAATCACTAAAAGTGGTAAAAAAGCTGTGTGTAAGGATATAACAATGCATCATTCCAGAAAAATAATCAAATACTGTAGCTACTGTAACTATATATTTAAGAACTGCAGTAGATTGGGGATAGTCGGTCAAGAAGTAAGCAAACAACATCCATTACAATTCTTTCTGAAAATGTGAGTGTGAGGATAAACATATCAACGTATGTGAGATACCTGGATACTGTGATCACAGGCATTATGTAAGAGGACAAATATTGAAGCTATTTCTTCAAAGGCTATTTATTGTTTTCAGAGAAGCTGCTTACATTTTTCTTTATTTTTTTTCAGGCTGTATTCTGATTGAA
>JAAGNO010005787.1:0-31839 GCA_033439905.1 Ceryle rudis | reverse complement strand
CTGTGTCAAAAGCCTTGCTAAGGTCAAGATAGACTACATCCACTGGTCTCCCTGCATCTATCCATCCAGTTACAATACCATAGAAGGCTATTAGATTAGTCAAGCATGACTAATTTGGTTTCATTTGCAAACTTACTGAGGAAGTACTCAATCCCCAATCTAGATCATTGATAAAGATATTGAACAAGACCGGCCCCAAAACTGAGCCCCGGGAAACTTCACTTGTGACCAGTCATCGACTGGCTTTAACTCCGTTCACCACAACTCTCTGTACCCAGCCATCCAGACAGTTTTTCACCCAACAAAGAGCACACCCGCCTATGCCATGAGCCTACAGCCTCTCTAACAGAATGCTGTGAGAGACAGTGTCAATGGCTTTGCTAAAGTCCAGGAAGACAATGTCCACAGCCTTTCCCTCGTCCACTAGGAGGTTCACCTGGTCATAGAAGGACATCAGGTTGGTCAAGCAGGACCTGTCCTTCATGAACCCATGCTGGCTGTGCCTGATACCCTGGCTGTCCTGTACATGCTGTGCGAGTGTATTTAAGATGAACCTCTCCATAATCTTCCCCAGTACTGAGGTCAGGCTGACAGGCCTGTAGTTCCCCAGATCCTCCTTCTGGCCCTTCTTGTAGATGGGCGGCATCACATGACAATCCTTCAGTCGTGTGACACCTCCCCTGTTAACCAGGACTGATGATAAATGACAAGAGAGTGACTTGGCAAGCTTCTGCGCCAGCCCCCTCAGCACTCTCAGGTGGATCCCATTCAGCCCCATAGACTTGTGAGTGTCCAGGAGGCATAGCAGGTCATTAACTGCTTCCTCTGGGATTATGCTCTCCATCCCTGTCTTCCAGCTCAGGAGGCTGAATACCCCAAGGATAACTGGTCTGACTGTTGAAGACTGAGGCAAATGAGGCAATAAGTCCTTCAGCCTTTTCCTCATCCTGTGGTAATGTTCCCATCTACATGCAGGAATGGGTGGAGATTCTCCTTTGCTCTTTTTGTTCTTAAACATTAGGGTTCAGAAGAGCATTTAAAAAACTGCTAATAAGGTCCTGTATGGTTTGTTATCACAGATACCAGAGCTTTTCATAGGTATCAAATTCTATTATATTGAGTCATGAAATTCCTAAATTTGGGTTTTAAATTTCTAGCTGGAGATGAAAGTTTTTCCTTTAATGACCTAATAGTAACCTCTTAAATTCATTCTTATATGTGTATAAATAGATCAATGAAAATCAAGGACAATTGGAGTTAAGTTAATGTAAATCATATGCTACCTGAAATGTGGTTTACTGCCATGAAGCAGTCTCAACTAATGTGAGGTATTTCTGGATTTTAGTAGAACCAGTAAGTTTAATTAACAGAACAAACCTACTTTTTAATTGTAAGATAAGAACTATTTCTATTCACTGGATCAAGACACAGGAACTCAGGAGATGCAGGTTCTATTTCCACTCTACTATGGGCTTGACAAGGTACCATGAATAGCTAGTTATTCTTCTCCGTACCTCAGTTTTCCAACGCATAAAATAAAAATTCTATTGACTTATTGGCATAAATACCACTGTGAGGTCTCCTGGCTAAAAAGAGAACAGAACTGGGTAAAAATCATGATGAAATTGTACAGTTTCAAAATTCTCAGCCATGATGCTGATGCTACATCAGCTGCAGAGTTGTCTATTTTCCTCAATAATTATATTAAATGCATTTATTTTATTTCAGTCCTCACTTATTCCTGGCAATGCAAAAGTGGTTTATTACTTACATTTTTCTATAATGCTTTTAAATTACTGAATTTTGTTAGCTAATGTTGCAATTCATGAAAAGCTATAAATAGCATAAATGCATAAACTAATATTTTCCATGTGTCTTACAAACAAATCAGTGTGCTGTAATGGAATAGGGATCAGTTAACCAGAGTATTTTTTTATTTGCACTCAATTAACTGTTCCTATTTTTTTATGATATCTAAATTACATCTAGAACTGCTAATCTATTTTTCAGGCAAAATGCAATCATTTACAACATTTACAACATTGATCACTTATTCACTTGCAGAACTTTTAGCTAGTAAGATTTTCACATCCACTTGTTTGAGAAAATTGTGACCCACTCTTACACATACTAGGGTTTACCGGGTTTTTGGTAGTGAAGCTTTAGAAATATTCTCCTTCTCAGTGGTTGTATTTGAGACGAGTTTAGAAGGAATTATTAGGTCAGAGAAGAGTTCTTTCTCAAAGTCAGTCAAGGAGGAAATACCTGCAGTTAGCAGCTACAACAAAAGTCACATACTTGAGACTTTATTTGAAATAGAGTCTTTGAGGAAGAAAGACTTTAATCTAAATTAATTAATCTGAATTAATTCCTGCTCTGACAGGGAGGTTGGACTCAATGATCTCTAGAGGTCCCTTCCAACCCCTAACATTCTGTGATTCTAAATGGTGTGAAGTAACTTTTAATTTATATTATCTTAACTGACGGTAAGACACCAGAAGTAATATATAAGTATAAAAGTTCTATGTTCTCTCATCAGTATAAAACGTTCCTTCTCATGACAAGGAAGAAAACTAGGTGGAAGAAATACATTTGAATGTGAAATTCTCTGAAATTAGTCTGTTTTGGTTTTTGTTTTTTTTTTTTTTTAACCTCAATGGCTTTTAGCAAAGAAACCCAGAACAGCTTCCATATTCTTACCAATAAATTGTTTACTTTGAAAATTAGAATTTCTCAGCTGCAACTCAGCTAGAAGCCTCTGAACCTCACAAGCCATGCATGAGAAAAAAACCGAGAAGCAATGAAATGTATGAAACAGGCTTTTAAAAGAAGTAATCTCTGAGAAGAAGGCAAGACTTTATTCAGTTACTGGTTACAGTCAAAGCTCAAAACCTCAGCTAACACAGGGATGACATGCAGACTACACAGGACTTCTTAACACTGACTGTACTAAATACCACAGCAATAGCATGAAACTCACCTTCTCAGGATGACCATTAGTGACGTGAACACTCAATTTCACTATATTAATTTGATGTCTAAACAGCTGTTCAATTTTTTTCACTGTGAAGGTGGTATTAGAGCAGCATAAAGGTATCAGGGCAGACATCTGTTCAACTGCTCATACACCTATCTTGGAGATCTGCTAATTTTTGTGTTTCTAAATAAATCTTAATTTAAGGATGCCAAATACATTTAAAAAAGCAAATGGAACATAACAAACTCTATAAAGCATGCAAGTATTACACATATTTCATAGAGAAAAACAGATGCAAGAATCAGTTTGCCTGGGCTCAAAGAATATATAAAAACCAGAGCCCAGGTGAGCAGTTTATAGTCCTACTGCTCAAGCCAAGATGATAACCCCAGGGAAGTCCATGCCTGCTTTCTGACCTCATCCCCAGGGAGAGAACTTCACACAGAATCATTTACCCCAACCACTAGAGAAAACACTGCCTCTATCTGCACACTCCACAGTTTAATTCCAGAAAAAGTTACAGGACAATATTACAGTGCAGACACTATTTAAGAACACTTTTTTAAACAATATGTTTACTTTTTGAAATATTATGGATATCACAGGGCAAATTCAAACATTTAAATTAATGTTAGATAGTAAACCAATTGTAAAACAGGCCTAAGAAGGTCCGATTTTTTCATTCCATTTTAGAAGCAAAGTAGGAGACTGCCCAAGTTGGTGGAATTTAACTGTTTAAGCCTGTCACATAGAGAGGCTTATGCCTCTTAAAAATAATTAGAATTGGCATCAGCGATATTTTCATCACTGCTGTTGAATTACTTTATTCTTGACAAAGATTCATGTTGCAAATCAATTTACACTTGATTAAAAAGAATCCTCTGAGCCTAATAAAATAAAATTGTGCTTTCTGTATTTAAGAAAATTGTACCTACTTCTTTGACCTCCTGGATAAAGTCTACAGGCTACCCTTAACCCAATAAAAACATGGTTGACTTCCATGTACAATACTTTGAATAGGAATATATATTTACATATTCCAAAATTGGACAGTGCTATTATATCTTAGAGTATTTAAAATCTTTAGCAAAAGAGCTTCAGCTTTTCTAAGCAGTCCCCATTTTTTAAGTGGTGATATTGATTAACATTTTTTTCTGGAGTTCCTATCAACCAGGTGTAGTTGTGATCTATTAGTTTACCATAAATACTCAGCTGTGCTACTAATTCAGGATTCATTTAAGATTTAGGAGAAATCTGCACAACTTAATTCTACACCTTCCTCTGACCTTAAAGCTGCTCCTGTACTTATACGAGGAAGAGCAGATAGGAAACATTCTTTGCTATAAAAATATTTTAAATCTTTTCTTTAGCATGGCTAATATTACTGTTGACATCTCGGGTAGCAGTAGCAGCTGATTAAATTGAAGAGAGAAATAAATTGGAAGGGAACTTCTGAGGAAAAGAGATGAATTCTGGTTATTTGTAAATAATGTAACAGAATATAAACGAAGATCTGGTTATTTTGAGTACTCTCTTCTGCCATTTTCTGCCTCTCAGTATCAAGGGACAACAGTGCAACTGTACTTTGATCATTTACTCTACAATCACTCATCATCTTCTGCAGGTGAGACAGAGACCACAGATGGAAAAGGCAAAGCATGCTGAAACACAAGCTAGAGCAAGAGATACAACCCAGTCATTAGCTGCATTTTGCTGGTTGCTTTTTCATGCAAGATAAAAATGAGAAAACAAAAGAGTCACATGGTTTATGAGGCAATTTCTGAAACAGGCATTAAAAAAGCAAACATGAAAAGAAGCCTATGGCTTTTGGTGGGGAAAAAAAAAATCACTTAAACTGATCTGGGAGTAGAAGGAATACATTTAAAGAAATGCAGCAGATGGAGAGTAGAGTAACATCTTCAGTTAATTTATTTTTGAAGTACACAATGAGTTTTAGGATATAATTGAATTAAAGAGTCAGAGGATGAAATAACCTTTTTCCTGTTCTGCATATTGTTCTCACAACAACAAGCATAGCAAGTTGTCTGAGACTTTCAGAAAAATCAGCCTAAAATTTTACATTTTTTCCTTGATTTATGCAAACCTGGTTGATGAATGTGTCTAAGTGTAGCAGCAAAATGTCCAGTCACCACGTGCCTCAACTGCTTTATTAGTCAGGCATCACCAGAATACAATGCTTGTCACTGCAGGGGTACCAGAGCTGCAAGTGAAATGTTTCTTCTGCTTTCTAAGATATGTGCTTTAGCAGCTTTCTTCTTTAAAACATACATTATAAATGCCTATGCCACAGTGGCCTCTAAGAGCCACAGTCTTCCATACCTAGACTTGCTTCAGTATTAATTCCATGTTCTTAAAATTAATATGCATGTGTAAACAAAACAAGACATTTTAATCTCCGGCCACACATACAAAAATATTCTGTTTTATTGAGTGGCTAACTTCTATTGATTCATGGAAAATATCAAGACTCTCAATTAAAGAAATTTATCCACCCCATCAGAGGTATTTTCCTTTACTTATCTTGCAAGTAGGTAGGTTACCTACCAGATGATAATGCACGCACCTGCCCCTCTCCCAAATCACATACAGCTAAAGAAAAATTTCAAGACAATGTGTGTAAATTAAATTACTGTAGATTATAAAATATAAAATGGTGCATCTCTTTTAATCACGTTCAACTGCTGCTTTTCAAATTGATCTTTCAGGAAAAAGGACAATCTGCTAGCATGTCCTTAGCACTCAAGACATTGTGCTCCCAGAACACTTTTTTTTCCCTGTTGCTGAGCCTCCCTGTTTCATGAAACATCTTTCTTTAAGTAAGGCAATAATGGAAAAGAAGGAAACAGTTACTAATTCCAACATTAAAGGGATTGCCTCAAACAATATCCAATTCCACTGCCTTAAGCACTCTGCAACACCTGAATCATCCTCAGCCTCCATGAAGAAAACGTTACAGTTATAATGGTGCAGAAAAACTTCTGAAAAGTGCTAATGCATAGGATGCATAACTGATGTTAGAATGAAAGGCTTTGCATTAGTGCCACATGAGCTCATGATTGGGTTTGGATAGTAGTACACTAACAGAGGAGACAAGGAAAATACCAGGTAAGTGCGGACTGAAACTAAAATGAGATTATCCAAGAGAAGCTTCTGCAAAACAGCATCATGCTTTTTCTTCTTCTGTGTCAACTTCAGACTCAGAGAAATTATGGAAGGCTGCACAGAGCTGAACAAAAAAAAAGACGAAATGGATACTCTTTAAACCCCAAAGATATTCTGAGCAGGGAAAAATGAGACTATCACTGCTGCAATCTATGAATTGTGGAAAAGCTGTTAGGAGGGACCACCTTGCCTCTATCGGATGGATCCCAAAGAGAACACATTTTTTTTTCATATTTACTTTTATTCTGAATTGGACTTTTCCAGAGTAAGACACATCCTCTAGGAATTTTGATTTAGCTTATTTAACATAATGCTTTACTGAGTGCTAGAACAACCCAGGTCCTGAGACTGATTAAGTCTTTGGCAAGGAAAGTATGGCATCTATGTAACATTTATGGCATCTATGTAACATCTGCATCTATTCTGTGATGGGTAGGAGAGATCAGGAACACTGAGGTAATGCTTTAGTTAAAACATTGAATTATACTCAAGTTCTTCCTTTTATCTTAATGAAAATACACTGTGGGGAAAATTTAGAGCTGACATATGCAGTTACATTTTATTGAACTTAAACTGGAACTTTTAAAATCCATTAACAGATTTTATCCTTCTCTACAGTGGAGATAAAAGCAAAATCTATTCCAAAAGGCTCTTGTAAAACTGTTAATACCAATACCTGCACTAGCTCCCTCCATTTTTTTTTCCTTGAATTTTTCATCTACTGACACTCAGGTCTAATACACCTTACTGAAAGGGGGCTCTCCCAACCCCCACTCCACCTCACCATCCAATTGCTAGAATTTTTTTTTCCTTCTGCAGAGGACCATTTCTGGTCAAATTCCTCTCCTCAGTTCCATGACAGTTTATGCAGTAAAATTTACAATACAAGGGCTGAGTGTCAAGGGATTTGCACAGAAATCATGTCCTGGCAATACTTAACACACTTCTAGCTACCAGTAAGACTGAATTTCATTGTCTTTTGAGAACAATGGCTGCAGTATAACTGTATATTCTTCTCAGTGACAAAAAAAGGTAATGTTCTGTAAGCTTACATATATAACTGGTAACAGTTGTCACATGTTGCTTATGTGAAAATTTTTACTGTGAAAATCATAATTTTAATCTACTTAGAGATGATATACAGTCCAGTAAAGGGGACTGTAGCAAGGGGATTTCACTGAGTATTCCTCCTCAGAAGAGGAAAACATAATTTTACTTCTGTCAGTTCTGTAATGTATTTGCACATTCAGCTATCAATAATGGTAAGTGAATTATATGCTTCAAACGAGATAATCCAAGAGAATAAAAGTCTGCATACAGCACTGGCATCCTAGAACTGAAACAAAAGCGAATATGGAAAAGGAGCATATCTACCATCTCTGCCAGTTATTGTCTGATAACCCGCCTAAAAAGGTCTGGGTAAGAAGCCACTGAAGAGTTGTTTTGTAAGCTGTTACAGCACGCTAAGTTATGACTTGCCTAGTTCTTTCGCTCCACGACACTGGCCCCCGCCTTGTTTTTTTCAAGAGGTATTTTGTGATATCACGTGTGCAGTAGAATCTATCATAACCTATTCAGAATATCTTCTGATGACAGGTAACTTGTCACTACGTACTTCACCTTCCTTCCCTTGCTACAGATTGTCAGCTTCTGCACACTTTTCATTGTGCAGGTGCATTCTTTTGGCAGACTTGTTCAGATAATAGAGCAATCCAATCTAAACATCACTGGGAACCCTTGACAGAACATTTGCTGCTTTGGAAACATTTGCACTCACCATATGGCAAGGGCAGCTTAGGATATGAAATTGTGATCATTTTGGGTTTTACTCAGTTAGGGCATCTGAGATTTATGATGGCCAAAATTCATTAAATGTTGACAAAGCTATCCAAACGTCTCAAGCAATTTTGTAGGATAGTTCCAGAGCTAAGTAAAGAAGGGGCATTTGGTTTTCATTGCCATTTACACAAAAGACATCTATTTCAACAACCATTCTATACCTTACAACCACCAACCCATATTAAAGTGAAGTGGTAATTTTCTATAGGAATGGAACAAAATATAACAGCTTGCAATACTGTCATATTGTTTGCATTTTTTTATTCAGCATTTTCAGCAATGGACCTACCAGAACATGAAAAAGAATAATAACATGACAAGCATGATAATCAGGTTCCTTCTTTCACATTTTAAAGGCACTACAGTTCTTAAATATGCCATCCACTTTAATTTGCTTTAAAAATAGAAAAGGATAATTTGTGTTCACTGTAATTTTTAGAATATGAATCTTTTCTATGTTCCCTGATATGGAAAATACTTATCTTACATCATTCAATGCTATTATTATAAGATCACACTAAAAATAATGGCAAAATATGCACTAGCATAAATTATCAAGAACTAACTAAAACCCCTCACAGATTATTGCTTGCTAGTTTATCTCTATACCAGGTTTCATAGCAATGGCATTTACACAGGGTCATGTTCCAATGACAACTTTTATTACCATTTGTACCTCAGCCAAAAAAACTTCTGAAAAACACCTTCAGCATTCTCCTATGGATACCAGGTTACTCACTAGCCAGGTGTTTAATATTTTATCTTTTTTTTTTTTTTTTTTACTTCAGTGGAAGAGATTGCATTAACAGAAAGAAAATTATCCCATATAATGATGAAAAACACAACATAAGGGTAAACACCCTTTATGTCCAGTTTATTTGTGAGGGGGAAAAATATAAATAAATAAAAGAATGGAGCAGCTGTAAGTGGTCATGGAAGTAGTGTAGCAGTAAGTTATACACATCCCCCACACAAGATAGTGGTTGGTCCCTTTCATGCTTTCTTCTCATGACTGTTTATTTTTGTATTACAAGCTTACTAAATTATATGTTAATCATCCCCTTTTACTTTATTTATATTATTCCAAACACTGGTGTGTAAATTAAATTTTTCTTGTTGGTGCCTGCTTTACCTTCCTCGGCACTGGTTCCAACGATGTGATGTCAGAAGACTAATTATAATAAGCAGGCAGACCAGAGTTTCTTCACTTAAGAAGGAATTTTTTGAGATCTCATTTATTTTAATAAGCGAAAGAGAAAACTTGTATTACATATGCTCATGTTTCCCAAAAGATCCAAAGACTAAAGCTCACATACTTGAGAGGCTATGCCAAAAGATAATGGACTCCAGAGACCATCTTTTCTTCCTCTACTGACTCGAGTAATATTTGAATGACTTGGATTCTGCCTAGCCCATCTCATAACATGGAAAGTTTATTGCATTAGAAATAAGCAGACTGCCCTGTTCCAAAACCTTATAGGAATTGAAAGGAAAAGTGGATTGAACGTATGAGGTCTTGGAACATGGAATGGGAGTAATACCTGTTCGTGTGATCTCTGAGCCAACAGCAGGGCAACTCTACCAAGTTCTAAAAATATAATTTTGGATGCCTGTCTTTCCTTAGCAGGTCAGATGAACAGGGTATCTACAGCCTGGAACAGAAGCTAGTTATACCGGCATTTAAAACTCGACAATGATCTTTTTCCCACTGCCAAAGTAAGTCAAAACTATAGGCAACTAAAAAAACCTGCTTCCTACCACTTGTGCTGGGCTCTCTGTCCATAAGGATGCTTCAGCATTTTACTGGCCTCAAGTGCTACAGTTGAGCTAGATTATTCTCAAGTGGCACAGTGCACAGTATCATCACTGAGAGGCTTTGGGCAATTGTATTGCAAGGAATAAGGTCCTGGTTGCTGAGAGACATGACATACTGCTACGCTGTTTACTGGTTGGTATTTAGATGACAAAAGCCTAAAATGAGGAATCAGGGAAGGGAAATACTATAGCAATATAGACTACAGATTGTATTTTCATGAACTGCAGCACAGCTCCACAAAGCTGAGACAAAGGGTTAGAAAACTGCAGTAGTCAAGCTATCCAGCTTTCTGCTAACCGTCTTAGCTCAGATGACATGTAGGATAAGATAGTGCAAGGTGGGTTGTTTCCATTCAAATTCACCCTTGGGCCAGAATCCTTATGTAGCCCTACTGTCTTCCTTCCTCATATAAAAAAAAAAACAAAAACAAACAAACCGTTATCAGCATTTTATGAACCACAGAGGGTTTTTACTTGCTAGACAATTAAGTCTGGGAAGAAAACCCACAAAATTAAAACCAGACCATAACACTAAAAAAGCCACATTCTATTTATATATCTACAGGGGAACATTTCATAGATTTTATCTACACAAACTATTATGAAACTATACTTGCAAGTTCTAAAATGTTATTTTAAAGAATTCTTTCTCTAGATATTCTGAAATGCAAACAGGTCCGTACGAGCTTTTCATCTTTGCGTGGGAAAAAAAAATACAGCAATGTATACAAGCAGAGTTTGAGAGATTGGTTTGTTTTACAAAAGAATTTTCTGTTTACTTTCAAATGCACATTTATTCAAACACTTGGAGAAAAATATTTCTTAACATATTGTTAAATTACCTGAACACATCTAAATACTTCAGCCCTTGCGGGTCAAGTTATATATTCAAGATTTATTCAGATGTAAGAGTATGAGAATACAAAAATAATTCTCAAAGAATCAAAGGAAAACACCCAGATTTTTAAATATGAAAAATACTATACTTTAAAAGCAACTACTTGAAAGAGAGGGGATACGCTATATAGCCAAATAACTTTTCTCCTTCCACATTTTGTATACAAGTGATCTTTCTTTTTAAAATATTGTTATATCCTATTTTATTGCATATTGTGAAAAAATCTTCTGCGTAAAATGAGATTTTAAAGAACTCTGTTCTTGCTAACTCAGATTTCCAAATATAGAAAACCCCTAAGACATTCATTTCCACATGACATATTGTTCATGTGTTAAGATAACTTTTCCAACTATTTGTTCCCATACTATCTTCCCAGAGTAGCTGGAGTTAATCACAGCAGCCTTCATGTGTACTTTCAAAATTAGTGTCATGTTTTAAAGATAATTTAATGCTTATAATACTCAGCTGCCTTAGATTTCTACACGCAGTCATCCTCCAGTGATCTTAAACATAAACAAATGAATTTTAAATATTTGAAGTGACTCCTAGGTACCCAAGGTAAGCAGGTAGAACTACTGTAATTGAACGTATACATTCATTTTGTCTACTGTAGGTGTAAGTCAAAGTGTATGAATTAAGTGCTTTCTTAAGAGGATCATTCATTCCGTCCAGTGCTTTGAATCATGTACACTAACAGAGTGCACTTTGAAGAAAGCATGGTTATGCATAACACAGCAAAAATTAATGTCTATAGAGGAGATGAAAGTTCCGTGTTTTCCCTGTGAGAGGGATCATTTCATTACAGCTCAAGTTACACCATTAACATACAGAACATGACTTCAGAATTTAACATCTATTGAAAAAAAAAAGGGATATGCACACAGTCAGGTTTAAACACTGAATATGAGGGAGAAGAAAATTTAAGCTACTCCATAGATTTATACAGGTGCCCTGTCTGAGATTCCTTCTCCAAATCATTCATCCAGTTGAAGGGAATTTTGCTAGCTACTCATTTTAGAAAGGGCATAGTTGTCTTGCTTTAGGTTCCTGAAGTTAGACCGTGAAAAGTTGATGAGTGAATACTCCCACAGACTCTGACATCAAAAGCAAGTTTTCAGGTTTAAGGATATTCATCTTTATTAACCTTGTTCACCTCCCTTAACTGCATTCAAGTGGAAGAAAGCATTCCCACGGCTCACCTTCCTCTCCGCCGTCCTTCATCTTCCTCTTACTAAAAAGGTCATTCTTGTTCAGTCCTTCAAATCTGCAGAATTTTATCTAAATAGATAATTCTGTACATTGGAGGAACCCACAACCAACTCTAGGACCCATTTTTAAATGTACATGATTTTACAAAGCCCCAGTCATTATGGCACACTGGAGTCCAAACACTATTGAAATTAAATGGAAATGAGGTGTTTAACTTATTTGTAATCTCTATTTCTGAGTATTTGCAAGCTAATGCTATGGTGCTCTAGGTTTAACCTCCATAATTCTGTCTAAACATTAGGAAGCACTCCAGCATATAAATCAAGCCTTGTTTATGCTTCTCCTGAAGGTAATGCGTTTGCTCTGCTAAGGAACACGTAAAAAAATTGAGCTGCCTAATGGCTTGACCTCTGGATCTGCCTAGATCAAATTGAAGTCTGTGAGATTTAGTTAAACACACAGGCCAGGTTTACTCCGATGCATCCAAACCCCATTGGACGCAGCTGCACACACAGATTTGAGTAGTCACTTATAGCAGAAGCAATGAACATTCCCAGACTTAATTTAAAAATAAGCCTTTTTCCCCATTGCTAAGAAAAGATAGAACTGCAAAACTGCAATATGAGAAGGAAGTATATGAAAGTCTCATTTAGATCCCCTACAACCACTTTGAAGTGTTTATAATTAAGAGCTACAGCAATCAAAAGATATCCAAAAGTTCCACTTCAACCAACATCACTGTTAGAGAAGGAAAAGATAAGCAGATAGAATAATTGCTATAAGGAGCTGAGGGCAGACTGAAGGATAAACAAGTCACGACTTTCTCATAAAAGCCATCTTTCGAGTATATTTTATCATGTTTCTTATTTTTCACATTTCAGCATTAGACTAGAAGCTCAGGAGATTAGGGTGGGGGGCAGAGAGGAGGAACATTTTCGAAGCAATTCCGATTTGGTTAAGAAGATTCTGCAAAGGTAGAATTAAATCATTAAATTGATGCTGTGTGGATGTGTGTCACTCCCCCTCTGCCCCCTTAAGATATCCCCGTTGACCTCTGCCCAGGTCCTGGCTAAATGCTAAGTGCTACGACTACAAGAATCGAATTATGACATAATGTATGTGCTCATTTTCACACTGGAAGTGTTCGAAGAAAACATGTCAGACTCTTCAAACTAAAAAAGTGGCAGAAGTAAAATAAATCCACTCATGGCACAGACAGGATGATTTTCTAGTAGTATGGTAATACTCTGCAAATTCTTTGCTTTTATTCAAGTTCTCCTCCAAAAGGATTCTGCAACATTTTTAGACCTTTTATTAACTATTCCATGTTCTTGAGACAGGAATCAAGTTAATACATAGAAAATCTGAGCTGAATTATTAGACACAGTTATTAAGTCCTGGTTTCTTGAATGCAAACAAGTGCATACCTGCATACCCAGTTTATGACTGCAAGAAAAAAGTATTTAATGCAAAAGATTTATTAATATGTATATAGAGACCTCAAAATGAGAACAGATGCTTTCTGTATTTTTCCATACCACAGTGATCTTTTAATTGTGCAAGAAGAATAATCCAGAAGAAATTGCCAAACTAGACATTTTCTTGGAGAAAGAAATGCCAATATTTGAGATATAAATGATGGGGCCATGATGTTTATTTTTAATTAGGATTGAAAATTTGGCCTTCATCTGTTTACAGTGGATCTATACACTTAAAGGACGAAGTTTATTGCAGTGCCAGAGCCGTGTTGTCTCAGCTGCTTTTATATTGATTAGCTGTGTTGTTATGGGATGTCAGGTGTCTCTTGAATTGTGATTGTACTTCTCTCATTCGTTAGAAGTGAGTTAAACCAAAAAGTCCTTAATATACTTACTATATCAATAAGCTCTTTGAGATATGTATGTAGCTAATGAGGCAAAGAAAAAGTGTTATGAAATACTGTCTACTCCCATGATCACATGCGTTGTCAAGTTATATATTGTTTTAATAACTATCACC
The DNA here is from genome assembly GCA_033439905.1 of Ceryle rudis. NCBI lineage: Eukaryota > Metazoa > Chordata > Aves > Coraciiformes > Cerylidae > Ceryle > Ceryle rudis. The sequence goes on along the minus strand of JAAGNO010005787.1, from coordinate 17,920 downwards.
ATAGCAATTAAATGGATGGGACCACTTCAAGGAAAGACTAGAATGCAAGTCAAAATCTGGATCCTGTTCTCAGCTCATTCACAGCCCTTTTGGTGAAACTGTCTCTGTGTGATTTACAAAATATTCCTTTCTTCTCCTGCAATTTTCTTTCTATTTGAATACTCAGATATTTGTAGCAGGATACACACAGGGTCCACATTTAGCACATATAATAGCCTGGGTCAAATCTGAAAATTACCAAATGAAGACAGACTGCAGAATTTTTCATGAAGTGGTTCAAGACATGCCTGCAATCAACTTGATAATACATTTTTATTTAGCTTCACTCCATATTGTACTTTCTCAAGGAAGAAGCATTGAACTGTTTTCCTGAATCTTCATATTATGTAGGGAATAGAAGCATGGAAATCTCTGTTGTTCAGAAAGTAGAGAGGTCCACAAAGCCCCCCCATACAGTTTGTTGTGATTTGAAGTCACAGCATAGCTTTTTCCTGTTAACTGCTAACAGAATTTCCAGTAAAGAAGCAGATGAAGAGGAGGAACACTGAAAATGGTTAGTTTCTGCCTTCATGAAAACCAAAAGAATGTTTTTCTAGCAGCCCTTCTTCACCATCCAGGAATAAATTCCTTATCATGGTTTCTCTTTATTCATAATAGTTTACAGTTATTAAAAAAAAAACCAAAGAAACAAAAACCAACAACAACAAAAAAAAACCACACAAAAAGAAAAAAAAAAAAACAACAAAAACCAAAACAAAAACCAGATCCTCAGGAGTTTTTTAATGTTTCATCAATAACAACATGGTCTACAGCTGTAAATCCAGCATGATGAGTATTAATAGTTGGAAAGATTAGTCTGTTTTGACATAAACATTAAGAGCAAATCAAACGTGACTGCAGGTTACTTTTATGATCCATTGCCATACCTATACTTCTCTCTGTCTTTGAGAAAATGCGTGTTCCATTAGTTTAGTATGGAAACATATTCTCTGGGAAGAGTTTCAGCTAAATTTGTGCATTTATAAAAATGCAGAATGTGACAAAAAAATGACATTACTTGTACTAATATGACGGAGCTCTTACCATCCATGCTTGAGATATTTGCCTCTTATCCCAGCACTGAGAAACAGAAAGCCAACTATTTTAATACATGCATTTACTATTTTACCTTATTACTGAAACAGAGATTATGCTACACTTTTTACAATAAATTTAATCCTAAAAGTTACCCTGTCACTCTCCAATCTGCAAGTACATATTCACATTAGTCAAAATGCAGAGCTGCCCAAGTACTGTCATCTCATGAAGTACCTGCTTGCCTTGTCCACATTTGTGAGTGTGAAGAGGCTTCCAAGCAATGACTAGTTTTCATTCATAAATATTCATAACACTATCTCCATGCATAAATATCAACCAAAAGAAACCTGAACCTGATTTGGTTTTCCCCAACAAGCAATATGTTATTGTAGTAAAAGTTAAGAAAAAGAATATATATATATATATGACTTTTTGAAGAGCAATATCTAGTTTTTGAACTTTTTGAAGGCCTGTTCTACCAAGTAAATAATGGGACATTTTACATGGGAAATATCCTGCCCTTAGACATCTACATGTATTATAGGGGGTTTGGTTTGTTTTTTGTGTCTCTTTTTTTTTTTAATCATAATATTGCTTTGATTTCTGATGACATTGTTCTTACGGGTTTAGTGTCCCTCCTAAAATCTCCACCATATAAATCCTAGCAGAAAAGCAGTTTATTTGGGTAAAGAAGCCTGAGGATCTCACCTTCTTATATTTCATGAATGTCAAAAAATGGAGAAGCCATGTAACTAGGTCAATTTCCCTAACTGAAGAACAATTCATGTTACTATACTTAAATGAATGGCTTTTTACTCTGCAGAAATATTACAGCTCATTAAAATGGTCTGATTAGAAATGTCAAATTGTCCCATTTATTGTTGCAGATTGTCCTATCATCTTTTTCCCTCCAAATCTGATAGCAGTACCAGAAACTTACTCATAGAGTGTGAAAAGTTGGCAGCTGTACTGTGATACTGGCTTAGCCAGGTGACATCAAATTATGAGATACCCATTTAAACTGCTGAAGCATTCCCTGAAGCAGCTTTCGTTTAAGATATTAAATGTCATCATTTTTGTACTTCATTAAGTCTATAATTCAACAGGGAATAAATTCTTTCACTGTGCTATGTTTCCAGTATCATTTGCTGTGTCTTGATGAGATCTTGTTTACCTCAGAAATTAAATTCAAGTAATAATTTTATTCTATGAATATAGCAATTAAACCATAAATATTTGCCTGTTACACCTCAAAAGCTGCAAATTCCAATACTTAAACTTTGTTCAGTCACATCTCTTTAATTAGCCAATTGAGAAAGACATGTATTCACCCAAGTCATTTTTGAATACTAAATAATGGATATAATTAATACTACGGTAGCTCAAAAATTAAGATAAGGCTGACACGGGGGAAAATTTTCATTAAAATGAGATTAAATCATGTCCTGCCTTCATAGTTTACTTATGCTGTTACAGTTAGCTAAGTGTTTTAAATTTGAATTTGTGATACCTGCATCCTGGTCAACACTAGATATTGATGACAGAGAACTACCTGTCCCTACCATGTCCTAGTTCAGTCAAAATCTTTGAGTCTCAGTCTTTTAAATGCGGTCCAGAAATCAAATCACTCAAACACTATACCCATGAAATCCAGCTGTATAACTCTTTTGAAGTTTCTATCATAACTTCCAATCGCAACTGACTGTGCTGAGGACTACGACATTACTGAAGCAACTCATTACAAGAACGTATTTACCATTTCCCTGACTTTTCAGAATAGGGTAGAGATTGTGCTTATCTAAATCCATTCCACCAGCCTTTCTCAGTATAATTGAAACAGGAGAATATTATGATTAAAAAAAATAGATCTGAAACTGTCATAAGTATATGTTGATGTTCTTCTCCAAAAGTCTCCTGGAATATCAGTTTAGGTGGCAGAGAACTGTGTAGCTGGCATTAAATAATCCACAACAACTGTTGGGACTTCCAGGAAAGAAAAGACAGAGCAACACTGATTTATTATTACATGCAGCATGCAGTAGTGCAACATTCTGCAAGCCCTGTTCAAAACTGAAATCCCAGTATGCTAGGTGACATATGTTCCTCACTCACCACAGCTGGAAGAGAACTTCAATCATTAGACATGCTGGACCAAAACTAGAAGAAAGTCCTGAAGTGCAGAACATCCATGGGTCTCCCAAACAATGGTTAAACTCTCCCATGTCCCCTTCAAAGTAGCTGCAACCATCGGGGATATTTATGCCATTCACTCTTAAGTAAAAATGTAGCCAGTCAAACCAGAAATGTATGCTGATATGAACAGAAATGGTTTTGACTCATCTCCTACACTCCTTCCATGGAAAGAGAGGGAGAAGGGAAGGACTCGCCCAGAATAATTTGAAATAGTCTTTGAAATAAATATTTAAAAATTATTATTTAATTTGGCTGATAAAAGAGAAACTAGTGACTTATTTTAAAAGATCTGGCATAGCCCAACATGTGCCATGGAATGACGGAAAGTGTTTTTAAACTTGTATGAGGTAGTTAATTTAAAAAAGTAATTAACAACACAAATGAAATCTCAAAGAAGGACTTAACTAAGGATTATCAACCACCTGAGGTTAATCAGCAGGCATCAGCACCTACCATTTCTTAAATCATCTCCCAAGAAATGATCAGGACCTTAGCCTATATTAAACTTCCAATTAATTAAGCATTGGAGATTCAACTTTCAGCCTTGCTGCAAAAGTCACATCTTGCTGCAGTTTCTTAATGACAGTGTTCTCTAATGTCAGGAAGCAAATAAACTTCCACAGGAACATATAATCCTGTATTGTACTGACTGCACTGTGCAGGCTGCATAGCATTTGCAATTAGCAACATTTTCAATGATTTCAGCATATTCGAAGTGTTAGGTCCTATAACTGTGACATGCTCCCAAAGCTTCCCAGCCAGCTGAAGAGAGATAGAAACCTTTCAAAACTTGATTTTACAGTTTAAATTATATAGTGAGGATGTTACAGTTTCTCAGAAAAGGTAGGATTATTATGAATACTTTCGCTTTTTATAAGCAACAACATGAATTTATCTAGATCTACAAACTGCTGTAGTTTAATGGTTTGAGCTATGACTCCTAATTTAAACAGACTTTCTAAACAAAGCTGATTCTGGCATCAGGTGACAGTAAATGTTAAGGGCATGCTATAAGTGCTTATGCTATAAGTGCTTAACAGAAAAAAAGGATAGTGGTTCAATTGTCCAGCTACTTAAAAAAGCTACGGGTTAGCAAATTTCAAAAATATTGAATATTGAATGCTTGAAGATAGTCCACTAGTAACAGTTTTCAAAAGATTGGGTTGGTTTGTTGGGGGTTTTTTGTTGCTGTTGCTTGCTTGGTTTTTGTTTGTTTGTTTGGTTGGTTGGAGTTTTGTGGAGTTTTTTATTTGTTTGGGTTTTTTGTTGTTGTTGTTTTGCGGGTTTAAAAAAACCCAACAACAACCAAAAAGAACGGATGCACAAGTAGTATTGCAATGGTAGAAGATCTGGTAGAAAAAGAACTTCTATATCCTATGAGAGCAAGGGCTAGTAAATTTAGAGCAAGTGACTGCATTTCTTTATTTCCCCTGGACAATTTACCATCACCTTATTGTACACTGTCACAGGATGGCAGAATAAAGCCATGATTGTCACATAATTTCAAAGAGAGAACAGATACTCAAAAAGGACAAAGTACTCTTATTAATTCAAAGCATATTAGAAGATCTGTTATACCTGATGATTCAGGCTTCATCCACCACATCCAATCTAATTGCAATTACAAACTCTTTTGTCCTTTGTTGAGCACTGCTGAAGTTACTCATTACCAAAAGAGCCCCAAGTCCAGTTCAGAGATGTAGTTCTTGTGTTTTATGCATTTTGGATATGATTGCACTAGACTATGATTGTCAGAAAAAAAGGAAATGGTCCACTTATGAAAATGAAAAAATAAGATAGCATTGTACCGATTGTATTTTAAAATATAGCCCACACTTAAGATCTTATATTTATGTCCTTCATAACAAGTAAATATATTTAGACAGGCAACTACTAAATTAACAGTTCAGTTTATTGGTTTTGTTTTGTTTTTTAATTTCTATTAATCAACTATCTTATGTGAGTGTGATATTGTCCTTGTGACTTTAAGGTTTGAGTACATAGCCCAATATTTCACTGAATGCCACAAAGATTTATACTGTTATTAGAAGTCAATATTAAGCTTGTTTCTCAGATCCTTTTGAGCCAGCCCTTCACCACACAAACAGGAACCCCTTTACTATTTATATACTATGAGGGGTGGGGGTGGAGTATGGGCTAGTGACATATGGTACTACAAAAAAGCAGTTGTTTAAGAAGAAACAGAATACATCTATAAACACTTAGAGAAGACAAATAAGAGTCTATGCATAGCATCCCTGTACTAACATGTCATTAAACGTCCTCATTGCCATCCCTCATCCTTCTCTATCCAACACACATTATCAGAATTGGAATTCTGGGCTTTAGGTTTACGTTATGCTACAGATGATATTTATATAGCAGATTATGTAAGGCAACAAACCTGCTAAAAGCAGGACCTTCAAGGTATTCAGCACAGGGAAAGTGCAAAGGAACCCCCTTCCCAGATCTCTTGAGTGGGGATGGCAACAGCAGCAATGTTAGTCTAGATCTCATCTTTTCTTTTAATTCCTCTACCTACAGCTCCTTGCAGATTAAATCTTTCACCATAAAACTTTGTTGTTGTTGTTTTGTTTTGGCTTGGTTTGGTTTTCTCCCTCCTGCAACACAGTTCATTAACAAGAGGGAAGGCTTTAGTTACAAAAATGGTTTTGTAGGGTTGGCAATCCCCTCCTGGATTAAATTAGCAAACCCTTATTTTAAAGAAGGGTAAAACTCTCTTCCTTTCGGTGGTTGCTTGGAACACTTTAGGGAGAATGCATGTTTCACTGGAACTTATACTCTGTGTCAACTGGGGCACTAAAAATGATGTAAGCATCTTAGGTAATTATTATTAGTTCATTACTGGGAAAAACTAGGTGGTGTGCTAATGAATTTTGGGTAAATGATCTTCAGGTTCTGTTTTAGACATAGAATATCAGTATATTATTTTCTTCTAGTAAACAACATGGACAATTAATTTTGTTGCAGAATCAATTTCAAGTAGAGAGCTGAACTAGAAAAGAGTCAATTTCTTTGCTACAGTAAGTGTTAAGTGTAATAGTGTTTATACATCGGGTTTATTTCAAGATAGCAGCAGCATGCATCAAAAACTGTATTACTACCACTTAAATATTTCCATTCTTAAATTCCTTTTTCAGGCTGGGTGATTTTTTCAAATGTAGTTGAATTATTTTTTTTTTCCCTGAAGGTCAGTTCTTAAAGCTCCATCAAAAAGCTCATAAAAACAAAGCATGTTTGAAATTATATCTCAGTTCACAATCCTTTTAGAAAAAGCCTAGGATTTCTAACTGAAAAGTATGCCTGCTGATGTAAACCCCCACTGTTTCAAAATTGCTAGTAATCAGTAGGTGCTCTTCCCTGCTTCAGACCAACAGAAGATGTGGTCACATGGAAGGATCATAAAAAGATAATGTGTATCAGTTATCTCACCTTTGATAGCGTTTAATATGAAGAATTCAATTTCCTAAGATTTAACTATTTTAACTATTTTTTATCATATTAAAAATTAGGAAATTTTTTGGATAGACTCAATTTAATGTCCTATCCATTTGCAATACAGCTCAGAACATACAGCACACAGGACTAAATATTCAAGGAATCCATGTTGTCCAAAAGTCGAACCACTGAGATGACGATTTCCTGGCTGGCACTACATCTACTTCTGTGATACTTCGGACTTCATCTCAAAATGAGTTTCAGCTGAAAAGCCATTTGTTTAAAAAGGATGTGATACGGCCTCTTGATCTGAAATATGTTGCTAATAGATAATAAAAAGGCTAACGGTGGCTCATGCTTGTGTATTTCTCACACTGTCTTGCTAGTCATTGATACGCAACAAACACATTGCTAAGTGTAGAGCAAGGCAGCAGCTTTTGTCTAATAATCGTTAGTGTCACCATTGGTTTTATTTACAGAGATCAGAGCTTCTTATCAGGTGCTTAATAAGGCATCTTGGACACACAGCTAGGGCTGCTATGTATGCATACTTGGCATTTTTTATCTAGCCAGAGGGCAGTTCTAAAAACTGATACATTCTCACCTGCAATTGTTACTTCTTTGTATTTTTAACATTCCTAAAGAAACACTGGGTTAATATATTCTGATAAGGCACTAAAATATAAATCTTACAAAGTGTACTTTTTTATATTTTCCTTTTCCAAAATTATTTCATAACTAGTCAGACATTAAAGCTTTTTGGAACACCGACCCTGTTAACCCCTGCTACAGATGCCAAGTTCCCTGCTTCAACCACCCATCAACTCACTCACGGGTAATGATGACTTTGTAGGTGTCAGTGTGGAAAAATGTTATAATTGGTATTTGAATTTTGAGGTGTAGCAATGACTTGTAACAGTAGGAGAGAGATGTCTGACTCTGTGAAATTCTTGGTTTAAATGCCTACCCTGCCAGTCACTGCTGTGTATGAATATGTATACTTTACTCTTGTGTTTCAGTCCTCTACTTCATAATGCACATCACACTTCTCTTCTCCTAAACTTTTGTTTATTAATTAGAAGTCCCCTAGGGATGCAACTATTCCTAACCACATGTTTCTAGAATTTCACAAACAAATTTTTATCCCTGTTGGTGTATTTACAGTACAAATGAAAGTGATGTCACTGGGGAAGAGAAAAAAAAATACAACCCTAACTAGACCAAAAAAGCACAGCACCTTTCCCACATTTAAAATATTCTGATAACTAGAATCACAATCAAGAAAATGAAAAGGAAAAATTGCCAATTTGTTTACAGAGACACGACTTGCATGCTATATACAGAACCACCAAAACGCAGGTAGGAGATATATATATATATCCCAGATACAAAAAAAAACAAAAACCAAAAACCAACCAACCAAACAAACCCCCCAAAAAACCCAAACCCCAAAAAAACAGTAACAGCAAATGAAACAAAACGGAAAAGTTGATGTGAACCAATGATTATCCTTCATACAATCCTCCTTAGGAAACATCCAGCTGTGAGACATTATTGTATTTAAGCTTTTCCATAATTTCAGAAGTGGAGTCAGGGAAGGAGAGGGAAGAGGGAAAAAGAGATCACTGGAACACCACCAGAGAAGTAGGATTATGTTCTTGCTTTGCTGTTCCAGATAAATTGTGTAATCCTTAATCCCCTCTACCTTGACTGAGAAATTTGTTTCAGAACATCAGGAATCCCAGGAACACCACCAGAAATGAATAGGAATAGCTATATGTGAGATTTTTAAAATGTAACTTTATAAATGAAGCTGAAATCCCTATCTGTAGCACAGGTTTTCTATCATGCTTGCAGTTACAAAGTCAGTTTGTCTTGACAGGGACTTCCCCCAGCCATGATCCTCAGTGTGGCTGTATTAGCATAAACAATAAAAGCAGAGGAACAATCCTGAAGTTCTACTCCAGTAAGAAGAGTATGACAGTAGTGTTAAATTATGATTTCATACATCCCCTTGAGAAGCCCCAGATATTAAATGTTTTTGGAGCAAAGCTATGGGACCTTGTCCATGGAAAGGAGTTGCTCATGTCATGGTGATTTCTATTTCCTAAGAAAAATAGAAACATTATCTGAAAACTACCATTTTCCAATGCTCTGCAACTATGTACAAGCCTGGCAAAATTCTCCAAGCACTGTATCAACAGAAAGCTCCTCACTGGTTCTTCAGAGCTGCAGATGCCAAGAATATTATTTTTTTGGCAACTGAACACTGGCAAGAGGCAGGTTGATGGTGCTTTGTCTCCTGCTGCTGTCCTCCCTGAAGAATGAAACAAAGATGAGCTCAGAGCTTGGGGATTATTCTTATGGGGAAGCTGATGTAGCAGAGCAAGAGATGGAAGGAAAAAAAGAGATCTGAAATTGACCTTTGAATGCCACTACAGTGAAAGAAATGTGGTGACTGCTACAGCAAAGAATAGAGAGCCCAGAAGTACTTCTCCTGTCATATTCGTTATGTAGGATACAAACCAGTTGTAAGGCCATGCAGGAAACAGCCTACCCATGCCTCCTTTGTAAGTGGAAAATCACTTTTAAGTTAACTGTCTTGGTCTCTCAATTTGCAAACCAGAAATAAATGGTAAATCTAAGAATATGTTAAAAATGGGTTTAGGCAGAAATATAATTTCATTTTAGTAACACCATAAAGTTTCTATTTTTCAGTCCATATATTCACCCTATGCTCACAGTCTGGGAAAGATAATGTATTGCTTACAGTAAAAAATTATAAATGTATTTTAATTTTTGATCATCTGCAAAGTTTCCATGGGAAAATAGGAAATACTCTGGTTCTAAAGCAAAGTCATGACATGTCTTTGAAGTTTGGTGTGTGTAGGTATGTTGCATAGATAATTTCTATACAGAAAAATGACAGTAAAAGGCCAGGAAAAAAAATCCAGATATTAGTTATTAATCACAGTACAAATAATCTAACTATTGAAACTCAAAATTATGTCTCAATGGTTACGAGATACATTTTCTTTAAATGTAAATACATTACACAAATATGTTGGAATAAAAGAAGCTGAAGTTAGAAGCAAAACCCACATCTGTGAAATGCTCAAGTTGTCTTTTTCATATAATTATGTATTTAGCAAAGTGTTTTATCATATTTGATTTGAAAAATTATTCAGAAAAATTTATATTTACCGGAGTATCTTTGTTGCCTGCAAAAAACAAGTGCTCTTCCTTCAAACAGAGTAACTCAATGAAAGGAGTGAGATTCATTCTGTTACAAGCAGCTTATAACTAGGGTTTTTTTACTTAATATGATCCTAAAGCTGGAGATTAAGTTCATTAGAACCATTTCCAAATAAGGACAGGTCATGCACATTGGCTGTAATATAAATGTTACCACTGCAATTAAGGGTGTTGGACTTGCAAACTGAACTCATTGGTGGTCATGTTCTCCATAATGAAAGATGGGAATAAAAGTGTGATGTTTTTCCAGATAATCAACACCACAACAATTCCACTTTATAGCTAGTTCCTAAAAACATAAGCTATCCTGGGACAAAATGAATATCATAAAAATGAAAAATTTCTATCAGCTCTTTTGACTGAACTGCATGCAAGTTAAATTCAGACTGGAAAAATCTTTTTGAGATCCATGAGAGAGACCTGACTCACTTTTCAATGAATGAAATTTCCCTAGCATACGTATAGTTTAATATATGAGCATTGATACTCAGTAATCGTGATGATTGCTCATGATTACCTTTATCTCAGGATTAAAAGTGTTTTACAAATACTATGAGGTTCTGTAAGTCTGCTAGAAAGTAAGCATTTTTTCACAGCCTCATTTTATAATAACTAGTTATGAAAGACAGTATTTTGCTCATTAGCCATTCAGTAGTCTAAGAGATTGAAGCAGCCAAACCTGTATCTTATAAAACTAGAGGAAGAACACAGGCCATAAAATTCACAGAAGCCAAGTTTCTCTTAAGAACAAAATGAATTGTGAGAAACTCAGCAGAAACGCTTTCACAATAAGGCATCACTCGATACCTACCAGCAGCAGAATCAGAGCCTTTGTCTTAAGACACCAGAGGTTGTAACTGGCAGACATAAGAGCTACCAGACCGGATTTTTAGGAAGCACAACATTTGTTTCCTTCACCTCTTATACTGCAAATACATTTTTAGCCTTTAATGAACTATGGATTTTAGGATGATTTGTATGTTTCTGGTATACAGAACTAGGGTACAGCTCAAAGCAGTATTGTATTAAAAGAACAAACGTGGCAATACTTATGCCAAGTAAAAAGTACCTGAATGTTAGCCTGGTCAAGAAAAGCAGTTTTCTTGAAGAGCAGAAGGCAAATTAGATCACCTGGACTGATAATGCTATATACCTTATGACAAACACCATCTTCTGCTTTAGAAACCTGTTTGTCTTCTGCACATTCCAGCTAAATTTCTCAAATCAGCAGGATGGACACTGCATTACCAGCAGAGGACAATTTCCAGGTAAGAAAGATGAGGGCCTGAAGTTAAAGGCCACAAAAATCCTTTAAAGCTGTCACAGAAAGAGGTGTGAAGGATAACGGTGTGTGAAGGATAGAGAAGGGTTCATGGTCAAGTAGGAAACGAAACTATGCGGGGAAAAAGCAAACAAAAAGCCTAACAAGAAAAAAAAAAACCCAAACCTTACCTTCACCGGGGGGGAGTTTCCAAGGGGAATTTTCTACTGTGATAGCAAGATAGAGTCTCTGCAACGCCTGCCTCCCAAGATAAAAAGCATGAGCAAGACTGAAGTATTGTAATTGCTACATTGTTACACGCAAGGAATATAGGAGCTTGAGACTGAAATAACAGCCAGAGAAGGTTATAAGCAAACAGGCAGCGAGAGAAAAGGAAAGGTGCAGGATTTAATACCCTTTACACAAGTGTGGGAGAAAGATAAGTGGAGGCTTTTCTATTATTTAAAGCTAAAAGGCTGACATACTTATTCCTCATTTACCATGGAATTACAGGGTTTAAACACGTTACATGATCATTTAACTCTATTCTCTTACCCTAAGGCATTATTCTATCTGCTCAATTTCTGAGACCTGCTTGTCTACTTGTCCTCCACTCCTAGAAGCTACATCCAAGCAATTTATTCCAGGACTTCCCTACGTAAGCATTTTGAAATTTTTTACATTTCTAACCTTAATCTTGCTTGCTAGTTCATTAATCCATTATCTTTTATCTTACTAGGGACATAGCAAAGGATTATTCCAGCCCTCATTGCAAGCGTTTTACATACTTAAGACTCTCTTTTTAAACAGAATGACATGAATTCAATCGTATTTTTCTTGTAAGCCATGTTTAGTAGACCTATGATCAATCTTATTATCCTCTCTGAGCTTTCTCCAGTTGTGCAGTGCCAAGCTCAGAACTGGACAGAAGCCAAGATCTCACTAGTACTCAGCAGAGAAGGATTACTTCAAAAGGCCTTACAGACTGTAGGTTCATTCGTATCAGAATACAGTATTTTTTTTTTTTTCCAAATCTGCAGGATTTCCCTGAGTTATGGCTCAGCTAGATAACTGCTATTGAGAGATTTTTGGAATAGCTGTCACATGAAGATTTGTTTGACATCCTATACTTGTACGATTTTTTATTTTCTGCTTTAATAGATTTCCTCCCAAATCTTGCATCCCACTTCTTTTCAGTAACTGCAATTTCAACATTTTCAGTTCTCAAGTGTATAGTCTTTCTCAGTTCAGTGACATTACATTTTATTCTGTATTCCATCACCCAGATCACTAGCAAAGCACTAAGAATTAAAAGCATCAGAGAATTAAAAGTTACATATAAAGGTTTATAGTGTTTAAATATTCTAGGCTACAGTTCTGCCATAGGCTCAATGACACCTCTAAGTCACCCAAAAATTTTAACAAAAGACAGGAAAATAAATAAAGCTGTTTTGCATTATGAATCTTCTAGTTAAGATTGTAAGGTTAAGACTTTACATGCTGATAACAGCTGGTGTTTGTTGTGGGTGTTTTGGTTTGTTTCTTTTTTCTTTTGTTTTGTGGGTTTTTTTCGGGTGGTGGTGTTCTTGTTGAGAACATGGTCTCACTACACCATAGTCTTCAGTGGCTTCAGTATCAGCAACAGTGCAAGCATCCAGTTTTCCTTCTGCCACTTCACCTTTTGGCAAATTAACAAGATTTTCTATGGAAAAACTATCCGTCCAGGGACAAGCACTAAGTACCTGTATCATAATTTAAAATTATGTGTCTTCTTCCAATTTGAAAATTTATCCTTGGTGAATAATTAAGTATTCATAAATTAAAAAATTCATGAAAACTGATTTTTTTACTGCTAGTGCTCAAGAGCTCAAAAATTGCAGAATATCACCACTAAAATCAGAGGTTTTCCTTCATATTCAAACCTCAAGACACTGTCCATAATTCCTCTGATCGTGACGGAGCCATGACTTACAAAGGTAAGTGGGATACATACATGTTAATATATGCCCAATATTATTAAAGATCACCCTTTTCCATAGTTAGTTGCAAAGACATCGATCTTAAAATGGTGCAAGAATTCTGTATCTCAAACATGTTCTGTACTTGATAGAGTATTGATAGTTGTATCAAGATAATGCTGCCTCTGATCTTCTGATTAACATGCTACATAGTGCCAAGAAGAATCACAAACCAAAACCTGGGCTAAAAAGAGTGCCTAAAAATGATAAAAATTAGAAAAATAAAACCTGAAATAAAATGAAAACCTTTTTTTTTTCTTTGGAACAAAAAAAGAAAAATGTTTTCCTGTAAACTGCTAAGCATGAGTAAGATTTTTTAAATGTATCTATTTTGCTATATCTAAAATTATTTTTTTTTACTCTTTGGAGATACACTGTATTTCAAAATACTGTATACACAAGTGTCCATCTTGCAAAGGAATTATCTTGTTTCCTCTTTTTGGAAACACAGTTATGAGTTCAAATGCAAAAAATTACCTCTCTCTTGTTAAATATACACATGTATTAAATATATTATCTACCTCACCTAATCTTTCTGTTGTACATGAAACATTTCACTATGATCTTGCCTTTTTTCTTTTTTCTTTTTTTTTTTTCTCACCATGATACTTCTATCACATGTACTCTGCCTGAACTGTACATCAAACAAATGATCTTCAAGCTTAACACATAACCAAATGAAATCACTGTGGCATCAGATCAATTCAGTGACCATTAGGCAGGGACATTTTCTTCTTTAATCTTTCCCCTTCTATACCACCATGTGTCCTGGTCTGAGTGAGAACAGAACTAATCCTGTTCGCTGATTTTACTTTTCAGTTCAGTCCTTCTAACTAACTGAAGTCAGCAGCCTGTTTTCCCAGGCAGTGTCTGCTGCTGGCAGTGATCACACCCCATGGTTAGAGTTACTACCAAGGAGTGGGGTGCAGACCAAGGCCACTGCTGGGTCTTGTGTACCACATTGGGGGGTGCAGGAAAGTGAAAGGCCACACCTGCAGGGAGGAGTGGACAGGGCAGGTGACCCCAAACTGCCCAATGAGGTATTCCAGCCCATAGACGTCATACTGGGTATAAAGCTGAGGGATCTGGAGGGTCTACAGCTTGCTTGCTTGTCGCTCGCTCTCTGGGGGCTCCCGGGCTCTTCTCCCCTCTTGGGCCGCTTTGCCAGCTTTGCTCAACTTGGCTCAGGTCCTCTTTCAGTTCCTTCCTCAGAGCATCCAAGGAGGACTCTGCCCATTCTGCCTTCAATACCATTCAGTGTGTTCCTGAATCTGGTACCAGAATCCAGCTCCTGAACACAGCTCCCATCTGCTGCGGGGCCTGGTCTGGGACACCCCGGTGCCTGCTCCACAGCATTGGTGACGGTGATGTAATTACCATCAGGGGGGTTGGGTTCGATACTGGTTTTGTATCTATTTGTACATATTCTAGTTTTATTATTATTATTTTGATTCTCATAAAAGCTGCTCTAGTTTCCTTTTCTAATCACTGAGTCTCTCTCCCTTATTCCCTTTCTCTTTCCCTTTGGGGAGGGGGGCGGGTAACAGAGAGTGTCTGTTATAGGTCTAAGGGGCCGCCCTGACCCTAAACTGTGACAACATGTTTTTTCTATTACTCAGATCAATGGGACTCCATTTTCCCTCTTTTCACTGGAGAGAAGATGACAACTTTGGAAGCTAATTGAACTTACCAGCTGGAAAGGTAAGTTTGTAATTTCAAAAGCTAAGCAATTCCTCCTACAAAATGTGAAGAGAAATGTTTCCTTCACTCATCAATATGTAGGGTTTTCCTCTCTTCCTTCTCCTTCTCTAAGACTATAGACAAGTAGTATTTCACACACACAACAATTCGAAGCAGTGACCTCCCTGTTTTGCCTTTGATCCCAATCCATGTGTTCCTGAATCCAGTTCCCTTCTGCTGCTGAGTCCAGTCTGTTACTTCCCCAGTGCCTGCTCCACAGCATCAGTAGTGACAGTGATGTAATTGCCATCTTGGGAATTGGGTTTGATATGGGGGTTTTATATATATTTTTTTTTAAATTAAACCTGGTTTAGTCTTCCAACCCATGCCTCTCCCTCTTATTCCCTTTGTCTTCTCCTTTGGGAAGGGACAGGTTTAATAGAGGGCATCTGTTATTTGTCTAGGGGTCAGCCCAGCCCTAACTCTTGAGAGACACCAATAACAATTTAATTTCAGGGCCTAAATCTTCAGCATCTTAAAACTCATTCTAAATGCACTAGACATCTTATAATCTTTTTTTATCTCTAGAGTTCAAGATCCTAGAAAACAAGGAGAAAGTTGTATAACTCATGGTCTCCTACAGGAGTGGGGTTCTGAGTTCCCAACTACAGGCTGGATCAGATGCATTAAGTCAAGGAAATTATGACAAGCATCAACTCAAGGAAATAAGTTTAGGAAAATGCTGACTTGTGTGATATTGATCCTTACTAGATTATTCCCATGTTATTGCTGTAATTTAGTCACCTTCATTGACTCTTCTTCCCATATGTAGAATAAATTCCCTGCAGATGTACAGTAAGGCCAAAGGTATATCATACACACACTTTCCAGAACATCACTTAATTATTTTTCAAAGAAAGTTTTTGTTACAAAAACCTTCAGGACAAATAACATGAATTGGAACAATAAAGACTTACGTGCGTGAGAATGGCTAAATGCAGAGAGATCACCCACTAAGAAAAAACAATAAGTGCAGCAGCATAACTCTTCCTGTTATTATTCTCATTAATACTTTGGGTTCTTGACTTTTCTTTCTTCTCCTCCTTGTAATGTAATAACCATTCTCAAGCTCTGCTTGATGCACCATAGCTAGCAAATAGCTGTCCTTAAATTCAATTTGCAGATTTCATCTTGAAGATTTCTGATTTTCCTCCAGTCTTTCTTTTCCTTTTTTTTTTTTTTTTTTTTTAATCAAAATAACATTCTCCCCTGCTTACCCCCAGTCCCCATTTCCATTAAAAAGAGT
This sequence comes from Ceryle rudis, assembly GCA_033439905.1. Classification (NCBI taxonomy): domain Eukaryota; kingdom Metazoa; phylum Chordata; class Aves; order Coraciiformes; family Cerylidae; genus Ceryle; species Ceryle rudis. The sequence continues at coordinate 1,671 of JAAGNO010005787.1, read as the reverse complement.
TACCAAAGGGAGAGCTAGAAGACTGGTGAGCATCAGGCAAATTCAGTTAGAAACAGGATCTTCTCGGAAAGGTTGTATTTAAACAAGATGTGAAGAACAAGTATCAAATCTAGAGTCAAATTCAACCACTCTGGGACTTGGGGAGGGATGTTTATAATGCAGAAGCAACTTTGTTGCATGACCAGGACTGCCACATGCTACAGGGAAAGGCAGGCAGCATTGAGCTTTTTAGTACTTTACATGATTTGCTATTTTACTCCCTTCAGTTTCTCCTCTTTCTGTTTTGTTGTGGTAAATTCACATCCGCGGTCACTTTAAAGAGGTAAAAACTGCTCCCTAAAATCAATCCCTAATACAGTTCTGCAGGATTTATAAAGTCAGTGTTTTATACAAAATTTTCCAAAGCTGCTACTGTTTTCTCCAGATAGTTAACTATTTCGGGACTTTTTAAAAATGATCTTAGGAGACAAATGAGTATATCTCTTCCTTAAAGATTTTTAATCAAGTTTATGATTGCCTTTTGACCTCAGAGCCCTCAGTGCTTGTTGCAAATGACAGCATATTTTATTTTCTTATTATTTTCTTCAATTTGTTTAAATCTATTTGGATATACCACCATATGCTGTGACAAAGACTTCTGCTTTTTTCCTATAGCAGCCTTTACTGGATAAGAATGGGAAAGACATGCAAGGCTCATCAGAAACAAAATGTTTACTTCCAAGCATAATTCAATTAAAATAATGGAAAAGGTTGGAACCCTTTTCAGTAGACCTGAAGACATCAGAAGCTGGCCAAAACACCAACATAACATCACAATTTTAGTTAAGCATCTGCAGAATCTGAATGTCAAGGAACACAAACCAGGAATGTCTGGGTTGTAAACCTCAGGGGTTTTGATTCTTTGGGTGCCCCAGTTAGAATTAACTTTCAGATGGCCTAATCACACAGCAAGTTCAGCCTTGTATTCATTGCATGCCACTAAAAATCTACTGAAATAAGATTCACTTCACATGAAGCTGCTTATAAATTTGTACTAAGCTATTTCAGTTAAAGACCGTGCTAACTACACAACTACCAAAATCTGTTATTCACAGGAAGCAGGAGACATAGGAAGTGGAAGGAGACTGAGGAAAAAACCCCACCAAATTCATCATTGCAGAGAACTGTAGTTGCTGCTGGTCTTTCTGTTTTGAAACACTGTATAATTAGAACTGAGCACATAAATGTCACATCAGTACTGCTACTAATCACATTCTAGTTGCTATTCTTGTTATATATAGAAACCTTTCAGAGTACTTAAATTGCAGAATTTTAGGAAGACAGATTGCACATTTACTAGACACAACAGAACATGTTCCTGTATCTGCAGACTTCATAATAATTCCATCCTGAGAAAGATTTCCACTCCTGCCTAAAGGACTAGGATAACTCCCTGACAGACATTACAAGAGAGGGCAGTCTGTCTAAAGACAGGATCCTGTGCTGGGTAATCATTTCAGGAGTGTTGAACCAATTCAATTCCTGCTGGCTTCACAGCTTCACACTTCAAACCATTTGTACACAGGTGTTTCATGTTCCACAATGGTGGTGGTCTGAATAGAAGTTGGGCTGACATATGTGACATCTTATACACTGCAGATTGCCGTGTATTTAGATTTTTTTTTTTTTTTT
>JAAGNO010005785.1:24061-49574 GCA_033439905.1 Ceryle rudis | reverse complement strand
TGCGTCCAGAAGGAGTAGGAAGGAAAATTACTGTGCCCCTGTACTTGGCACTGTTGAGGCCACAGCTTGAATACTGTGCTCAGTTTTGCATGCTGCAGTATAAGATGGACATTGAAAGAAGGTCCAAATTGTGTTCATTACCAAAGTGGGACGAAAGTGTCAAAGTGGCTTTAATACAAATGAGAATTAGACCTTCTTAGATACTTCAAAAAGTATCGTTTATGACACATTCTGAAAGTGAGAAAACAGTAACTCGTGGGAGGACACCCTAATAAAATCCCGAATATAGGAGAAAAAAAGAACTTCAGTCCAGAGATAGTATATAGCCTTGGGTTGTATAAATTACTCTTTGGGGTGGCTCCAAAGCAAAATACAATCATTATGGGAAAATAGTAATGCTCGGTCAACCTAACAGTGCCGGATCTAATTCCTTATGCATTTCCCCTGATAAAAAGACAAAAAAACCCAGAGAGGTAAAAATTACTCTTGGCTGAATGCTCTAGTTACTGATTCCTACATCCTCTAATATCTCCCTTTTGACCTTGTGGATCCTATACTTATTATATTCGAGTCTACTAAAAATCTGTGGGGCAGAGAAATTCTTCTTATCCCTATGCCATGAGAGGCCTTTGCACACTATCCCATGAGCTTAGTATACATTTTGTGTCATTCCTTACACATGGCTTGCAAGGAAAAGAGGCCATTATGTGGTTCGATTTTCAATGAGAAATATCAAGTAAAGAGGACTACAAGAAGAGCTGACTGTGCTCCAAGCTGGTGAGAAGGCTGTGTTCACAGTGGTCAGCTGTGTGAAATAGTTTAGTACCAAACAGTCAATTGCTTTGTAGGAAAGCTTTAAAAAGAAAGTGAAAGCTTCCAAGAGGCAGCAGGAGGCAGGCAGGAAAAATGCCTATGCAACATCACAATACAAAAATTGGCATATTCACTGTGTGTAGTTCAATGGAAAATAAATCTCAGTAGCATCTCCAGCTCTGCTTTTATATTACAGGAGAGAGAAGAATTATGAACTATTTTTAACCTAGGTTTAAGGAGAGAAAAGGTTTTGCAAACTTGAAACCCAAGGGAGTTTACCAATTAAGAATGAAAAGCAAGGTCAGTGAAATGCTCAGCAGCCCATGCTAGCAGCAATACTGCACAGTGGTGGTGCAGGACAGAATTGTTTAAAGCTTTCCTAGTGAGCTTCAGGATCAGTGATATTTCTATACACATACTGAAGATGATGCAGATCTTGTTCTAGCAGGGTGTCACAGCTTTGCTCAGTGTCAAAAACACTAGACAAATCTGGAGCCCAAATCCCCACCTGGCATAGCTCTATCCAGCTATGTCCAAGTAATAATTTACCTAGTTTGGGCTACTGTTTTTTTAATTTATGAATGTTTTTATTTGTCTGGTTTTCCCCCATTGTGAAGTCTCTGCTGACTGTAAGCTGGCTGTTACAAACCTGGCGAGCAGCTGGGAGGAGGACTGGGTATGTAATTCCCCATTTGTTTTTTAGTATTCTCCTTCCCATAGCAAATCATCTCAGATGAGACAGGAAAGAAACTGGAAACCTCAAATACCACAATGTGGTTCAGATTATGCTATCTATTCAGTGTGAAAATACTGCCTCTGCATGGGATCATAATCAGAAAGGAGATAATGATCATACATGTATTATTAATCTGACTGTGGCTTTAAGTACTATTGTTGGTGTGGGAAGCCTTAGTAATAGGGGTGACTTTCATGTTAACAGTGTGAGAAGCACAGCTTATTAGACATATAAACAAATCAGAAAATACCACTGCACATCTTTCATAATTCCAAACATTAGTATCAGTCTCTGTCCTTATGCAACGGGCTTTTAGTAGTAGACTCAATAGCATAAGTAAGGTGGAACTAAAGCCTATTGTATATAAAATGCAGCTGTGAGTGAAGCCAGCCTAGGCTAGACTCCTACTCACATTGCTTTGAAAGCAACAGTATGGAATGAAAGCTCTTGAAAAAAAAAAAAACCAACAAAAAACCCACCACCCTGAAATCAATGGTTTTCACTCACTGGGAGATGCTTAAAAATGCATGGTTTAGTTCTGGTCTAAAAGATTTATGGAGTTGGTTCTGATGGGGAAAAATTGCCTACAGAGAAAGCAAAATAACTTTTAAGTCTTCAATTTCAACAATTGCCAAGGTTTCAGTCATGAAAGTAAGTTTTATTATTTTCATCTTTGCTTCAATTAGGGCAGAAATGCCATTCAGCTTGCATCTGAATGACTAAATTTTGGGTTGATTTTTGAGTCATCTCTAAATCCAGTCCAAATTGCCCTCTGGATTTTATAACTCACTGGACAAATAATTTAGAAGACTACTATTGATGAGCTTACAACACTTTTGTATTCAAGGCACCTGACTTGAACATGTCCCAAGACAGGAATGGCATAAGATCCGACCTTGAGAGGTTTCAAAGGCATGCATTTATTTTTTGTAAACTAGAAATTATTGCAGTCAGCATTTCTGAGGTTGCATTCAGAGGCAATCTATGTTTATAGTTCAGATAAAACTGCAAAATATGCAGTTCCAATGTTTTAAAAAGTCACTGCTACCCTATAAACTCATTAGCCGTATTATGTATTTTATACATAACAAGATGTACATATTTTTTTATATCACTAACTTCTCACTTCTGTAAGGAAAAAGCTTTCATGCATTCAAATATTCTGTTTTAAGAAGGGTTAGTGGCTTTCTGATATTTTAAACTTTCAGTAAATGAGACATTTGATTAAGGTTTCTATGCTTTGTTTCTGTACTTGTCAGACTTGGATCACAAGCTTTGCAAGAGATCTTCTCCCATCATCAGATAATAAACTGGTTTCCTCAAGGATTTAGTATTTCACTAGGGAATGCTTGGAACTGATCTTCTCTTCTGTTTAGAGTTTTTATCACATGAGCTTTTCTTGTTCTGTGTTTGGTTTATCATTTCTGACTGCCTTCATTTGTGATACATATCAGCTTGGCAGTTCTTCAGTTTGGTTAGCTTGAATACTACATACATATAACCCAGTCAGCCCTAGGACTGAGTATATTTGAAGGACAGATTTTATTTTACATTAATTTCCTTCCATCCCATCAGCTTATCACTTTATCTGGTTTCTGAAGAACATAATTTTTAGAAAGAATTTAATGATAGGACGAACTATATCAAACAGATGGCTTTGAATTACAGTATTAGAAATCCAGACTAACAATCTGCACTTTAATAATTAATCACTGAAGAGCTCTTATTTTAAGATTCTCTTAGAAATGCCATTTCTCTGATGTGCATGTAACTTGGGAGAGGACTGACAAATTCAGTAATTTTTCAGCCAGTATTTTCCCCTTTACTGAGGCACAGGATTATCTGTCTATCCAATGTCTTGCAGCTGCAGAAATCTTCCTTACACAACACTATCAAGATGCCTGAAATAGCTGTATTAGACTAATTCAGACTGTTCCCTAAGAACTACAAATATTACCCAGAATATACACACCACTGTGTGCACATACATCTTTTCTACTTAATTTATATGACAGAAAAGCAGAAATTTTTGTCTTCAATGAGTGTTAAGTCCAGAGATATGATTTAGACCTGCCAAAGACCTTACTTCATCTCAGTTATCTTCTTGGCTGATATTGAAAACTGCATGTTTTCCAGAAAGACTAAGGACAGTGGAAAGGCTTCAGCAGTGGGAAGCTACTGACCACCAATACTCAGATTGCCTCTCTGCTTCCTCATGACCATGTCCTTTGGGTGGCAGAGCCCAGCCTGTAATTTCACCTTGTGAATGCTGCTGTGGGATTGCGGTGATTGCAGTTGCTGCTGTCCTGCAGCTTCAGTGTCATACATTTGTTCTACTGTCTGCTCATGGTCCTCTAGTTGTTTATAAGTGTGTGTATATATACCCACACTAATATATAATAAGCATATACATACATATATACACATACAAGTAGTTCAGACATGAATGTAGGGTCTCCAGTCTTTTTAAGATGGTCAGATTTCATGGTAAATAGGCATTTATTTGAATTCTGATCATGTTTAAAATCATTCTGTATCCACTCTAACTTTGACATGTGACCTGAAAAAGCCTGTATTATTTCAGTAGGAATCATAACTCTTTTGTGTGAAAAACGTACACGTTTTCTTTGCCCCACTCCATGTCTCCCGCCCCCCATCTTGGATGTGCACTTTCCATGGACAGTCTCCTGTAGGAACATTTAGACACTTGTCTTCCAGCTTGGCTTTAGTGGGCAGAAGCAGTGGAAATGAATAGAGTTCAGGTTAATTAACAGAGTCACTAGTAATTGCATGAGCTTCAGAGTACTCGAAGATGAACTCCTAGTTCCTGAGTACCACTTAATGAATTCCTTTTAGCCATTTGTCTTTCTTACTAAATCTGTGCTCTTCCTCTGTTGGTGGTGGGGTTTTTTTTGTGGTTTTATTTTTTGTGGGTTGGGTTGTGTTTTTTTTTTTTCCCCAAAACATTGTCACAAAGTACTTCTGTTTTTGAAAAGAACAGATGCAATCCATCTTGGGAAATGATTGAGACATTGGGGTGCCTGGGAGTGTGTGCTTGGCTGTGGCTTCTCTGCAGTTTTCAATATCTGGATGGTGGAGGTATACCAGAGGAAATCTCCTCTGACTATGGTAAACTGAAGGGAGGAACCTTGTCCTGTGCTTTGAAGATCAGGAAACCCAAAGAGGGGCCTGCAACACAGTATCTAATGCAGGGGAAGGCTGAAATGCAGAATGTTTTGATCAGCCTTTATTTTTCATAGCTTATACAAAGCTGCAAGCCAAATATTAGTATTTTTAGGTATGCACTTTTCAAGGGGCTCTCTTTGCTCTTTTATGCATGCTTACTTTTAAGATGCATTTTCCTAGTTTTCCAAAAGGCATAATTAGTTTCTAAAAAAGGAAACAGAACCCCATTTGTTTATCAAAGGGGCTAGAACAAGCTTCCAGAGTCATTCTTGAGTAAATAAATGCAGAAGCTAAGTGGAATTAAGAAAGGAAAATGACTGAATATTTTTCTTACCCAAGAGATTGATCATTGTCAAACCTTTTATTCTGTCTTGCACAGCTCTGTAGGCATGTTTGTACAGAAGAACAATAGTATAGCTCCCTGTTGCGGTTTAAGGGTGAACAGACTGAGTGGGGGGACAGGTGGTAACCAAGGACCCTGAGGAGCCAGAGGTTAGCTGCAATTCCCTCCCCTTCCCTGTCACACTTTATGTAAGGAGAAGTGGAGTTGAGGGAGCTCTTCCTTCCCAGGCTATGGGAGCAGCAGGGCTGGGCCTGGTTCCATATGTGCCACGCCATCCCAGAGTGGGTTTTGGATAGAGTTCTGTACCCTTCTGACCTTGATACTCCTTTCTTCTGGTTTTCTCCTGTTTTTCATTAAATTTGTTATAGTCTTAACTTCCAATCCTGAGTGAGACATTTGTCTTTTTATCCTCCCCTGGGAGGGAGGGGGGGAGGGAGTTAATGCTGCTCTGTGTTTCATGAGGGCTTTTCCTGAGCCTTAAACAGAGACACTCCCTTACAGCTATTTTAATCTGTAATCCCAGTAATATATGTCACGATGTTTCCATGCCTTGGAAAGCCTGCAAGCAGGTTAATTTTAGCTGTAACAGCCCACTATTTTTATTTTCTTTAATTAGCAAAATGTGCCTACCTCAGATGAATGAGGTTAATGACACAGAATGTGAAAGTGAGCTGGAGATCTCAAGGAGTCGGTGAGACAACTGTTCTCAGCATCCCCACTGTTTACATGCTGGAGTCCTCTAGAGTAACCTGTGGCATCTCCCCTTTCTCCTTAGGATGCTTTAGGCACTAAGCAAATATTTGCTTATACATTCAGTGTTCTTTTTTGCTGGGTTTCACCTGATCAAATGTGTCGGGATATCTGTCTATAGAGAAGTCCACTTGTAAACTCTTTATGCTAGTCTCCATTTGCAAAGAAATAGTGGTAGGGAGACCTTAGTCAACTAATCCATCTTAGAATTCTACCTCAAAATGAGATGAATCATACCCCCAAAATACCTATTTCTTTCCACTGACTTTAAAAATCAAGAAAACTAGCTCAAAGTAAGATATTTGAACTGCAGGCATTTTTATATGTCTAGAGCTATGATTAAGAGTCGTCAAAGCTTAGCCATGTTTGTATTTGTTGAGATGAATTTGACCCTTCCAGCCTATTGGAGTCCTGTGGAACAGAAATGCAGAAACAGTGAGGAACAGATGGTGGCATGCAAAGGATCTCACATCTCTCAGACCTTGTTTGTCTGCACCTTACCTCTTTAATGACAATGTGAATAAGAGAAAGTCAGGTATGTGCTTTGTAGTGCACCAGAGCAGAGAAACTTTTGGCTAATCCCATCCATAGTTTGTTCACATGATGGAGTCCCCAGGAAATTCTCAGATGCATACAGATCACATCATGAGAGAAACCTGTAGTCATATGCCAAACATACATCTGTCTATGTGGCTAAGGAAGGTTGATATCAATATGTGAAAGAACAAATAATCCAGGACAGTCTATTTCTTGCTGATTACTAAGTGTCTTACAGGACAGATTTATTTTGTGGTTTCATGGGTTTGATGTTCTTATACTGAGGGGCCCAAAACTGCACACTGTACTCCAGGTGGAGTTACACCAGTGCAGTGTAGTGTGGAACAATCACCTCCCTCGACCAGTTGACTATGCTGTGCTTGATCCACCCTAGGACACAGCTGGGAATCAACCTTTTCATGCTTCCTTTTTCTTGCTTTTATATTTTGTCCTTGTTGATAGTAAAAGGTAGGCAGAAAGGGGAAGACAAAAAATTATATCTTTTGAGCTATCCTTAAAAAGATTAAAAAGATTAACTGCCACTATTCTTTTTAAGGCTTCTAAATTAAAACTTTTTTTTTTTTTTTTTTTCCTCTCCCCAAATTTATTTCACAGTATCACAGAATCACAGAAGAGCTGAGGTAGGAAGGGATCACTGAAGATCATCTAGTGCAACCTTCATGCTCAAGCTGGGTCACCTGGTTTATGTTGCCCAGGATGATATCTAGTCAGATTTCTATACATAGGGATGGAAACTCTGCAAACTGTTCTGCTGCTTCATCACCCTTACTATACTTTTTTTTTTTTTTCTCTTATGCTTAAATGAATTTTCTTTTATTTCAGTTTGTGCCCATTGCCCGTTGTCAGTTCACTGAAGACTGTGGAGAAGACCCTGGCTCCATCTTCTTTGCTGGCCCCATCAAGATCCCCCTGAGCTTTTCCAGGCTGGACGGTTCTAGATCTCTCAGCATCACTTTGTATGACAGACACTCCAGTCCCCTGATTGTGGCCCACCTTTTGCTGGGAATTAAAGGACCAGCTTTGGCCATCAGCAGTTCTTCCCATACACCTGAAATATAAACTTTTGTCAGTGTCAAAAACATGCTGCCAGACAACTTTGGACGTGTCAGCATCCCTTTCAAGTCATCTAGGCAACAGCCAAAGTCACACTGGCTGTTTTTAGTGTTGTTCAAGTACTAGCTGATTTCAGAAAGGTTACTTGCATAATAACATCTTTAAATGAAGTGACATACTTTAATGCTGCCACTTTAGTCACTTTTCTTTGTCTCAGAAGCTGCTGTGAAGCTGAAAGGAGGGCAAATACCCCTCCATTATTCACTACTTTTCCTCCTTGATTGAAAGCTCCAAGGAATCACAATAAAAAATAACCTTTTTTCCTCACAAAATAGAGCTAGTGTGTGCACTAGTCTGGTTTGCAGCAGTCTATCTCAGAGCAGGAGATAAAAGAAGCTGAGCAAGAGTTCAGCACTGTGGTTCCTTTCTTTAGTGCAGTCCAAGCTTCCCTATAAATTAGTGTCATGAGGTGACTGAGCTCCTGCTCCACACCAGGATCTCTCTGTAGGGTGGTTCAAGTTAGCAGTGAGCAAAGAACACATGATCAAATCAGTGCATTGGCTAGACCCTAGCTGAAGAGCTGTGGCCACAATCTCACTAAGTGACAAAGTTGGGGCTGTTTCTGGGCTGGCAGGTTTTGTGGGTGAGGTCTTGTGATCTTGTTGTGCACACAAAGCTATCAAGACGGCAGCAGAACTCAGTTCTCTGCCACTTTAGGAAAGATTTCTTATTTTTAGTTGCATAGATTACAGTTAATGAGGTACTGTGGTGAAAATATCGTAACTGACAATACCATTAATTATTGCAGACCAAGTGCTTTTTCCTAAAGTGGTTATGTTGAAGTCAAGAGGTAGCAAGTGTTTGCAATATCAAGCACATAATTTGCTGACAAAGAGCAGTGCATTTCCTCTTTCTAGTGCAGTGGTTTCTAGTGGCTTTCACTTCCTCTGAATTCCAGCCCATAGTCTACAGAAAGCTTAACTTGAAATACTTTCTAACACTGCATTGAGTTATTCAATGAATTGACTGTGTGGTCAGTCAAGTAACTGTAACGCAATTAGTTAGAATGTGTTTAGTTCATTGACTTGTTATTATATGATATGCTGCTTCACAACTTAATGAAGGAAACTGGCCTAGTAACTGTTTTTGTCAGAAAAAAAAAATACGGAAAAGAGATTTTGGCTTCCAAAGAGTTTCTTTCTATTCAAGCTATGCAGAAAAAGTCCATGTCTTTTGTAGTACTGCCAAACTTAAACATTTGGACATCAAGTTCTTAATCATAAAATTTCTTGACATTTTAAAATAGTAATTACATTGTGGGTTGGTGGGTTTGGGGTGGTTTTTTTTGGTTTTGGTTTTTTGTTTGTTTGTTTGTTTTTGTTTGTTTGTTTTTTTTTTGTTTGTGTTTTGTTTGTTTGTTTGTCTGTTTGTTTGTTTGGGTTTTTTATATCTAAGCCTTGGATTTAGGATACCCTGGGGTTAAAATTTGAATGAGGATTAAAAGTCAATTTTCAAATAAAAGCCGAGATCATCATATTAGCATGTCATTCAGGGTATTAGGAAGATACCTATATCATTGAGACAGATACCTTCTCTTGGGAAGAAGACTGGTTTCCGGGGACCCTATGCCTGTTTGATATTATGGTTTGACAAGAAGGTTCAAATATGTAATTCAACTGTCATGAAATGACACTGAGACAAAAATAACTGAACACTGGATACAAGGTCAGCTAGTGGGAAAAGTCAGGTCTCCACCCAGACAGAAAAGACAAAGCTGTAACACAAAGCTGTAGAATTGCAAGGAAGGAAAGATGCTGAAACAAAGCCTGGTGAATCCTGAAGAGACAGTAATGACTGTATCCTGTGTTGCACCTGACTTGCCATTGGCATAGGAGTTTGCACTTTGCTTCTGGGCTTCAGACTCTTAAGTCCAATAAAAGCATTTTCAGTGTAGAACACATACTATTATTCCACAGCAACATAATCAGACAGTCTGACTGCTGCTGGACTGCTTTCTTGACTATACTAGAATAGAAAGAGAGAAAATGATTCCTAGCTGATAGTACACACAGATCTGAACAGAGGAACCACCCAGATGGTAATGCAGCTCCCCCAGTGGAGGCTGGAGTCCTAACAATCTACTGCAGGCACTCTTGCTTAGTCAAAACATTAGAGTGAAATAGAGTTCTCAGGATTTTCTAGCAGACATCAGTCTCCTCAATTTAGCCAGCAGTGTCAGATATGCCAGAGGAAGGCATGACAATTTTGGCTATAAGCAATTTAAGGAACAGTGTCAACAGGAAATGTACCCTTAAAAGGGACAGCAATGGATTTCGTAATAAACACATGTCCAAAGAAGTGCAACAAAGCTCATAAGACTCATGCAGATAATTGCACATGCATTTTTAGTGCAGTTTTTAATAGATTTAGATGTGCAGTTCCATGATACAACAGACTTCTTAAGTGTCTTCTTGTGTGATCTTTATAACCATCTTCAAATGGTTGTGTGACAAAGAGTACATTTGCCATCAGATAACATGATTGGGAGGCTTCGACTGAGAAGGCTTCAAGGGACTTAATTTAAGCATGATAACTTTTTGTCATCTGTGGTCCCACACACCACACAAGGCCAGCTGGAGGGCAGGTCACGCTGACTCCTGTAGCATCAGCAGAATTTTCTGAGTTGGTCTCTGAGTCACTGTAGTGATGGGAAGGCATCACAGGTCCAAAGAGGCCATGAGACTGGGAGAAGGCTCTGGGTCCTGTGCAGAAGTAAAAGGGCCAAGGAATGGTGTGAGAAATTTTATGTCATATTTTTGGGAGTGGAGGTGATACAGGAAGGTAGACTCTACATCACTTCTTGGAGTGGCAGAACACTGCTGTGGTAGGGCCTGAAAGGACACCAGTGTCAGGCTTAAGGAGAGATGTTCCAACAGCACGTTTCTTAATCTGTTCAGAAACCCAAACAATTGTACATTCAGAAGGCTGTACTTAAAATATGCTTTAAAACATATACGGGTGTTTTCACAAAATAGGGTTAGCTAGCTAAAGGCCTCACTAAATGCCTTCCTTTCAGTTAACCAACCACAGTCCTCCCACATATCCCTCAGTTCAGATAGCTTCTGGCTGTTTTCACTCTGACTTACATTAGCAGCAAGGAGCCAAACATGCTTATTTGCATATTTTTCCTACTCTTTCATTCTGCTTTTCTATGGGCTCTAAATGAACACTGACTGACTTTTTTCCCCACACTGTCTCTTGTCTGTCTTACACCTTGTGTGATGAAAGGGTGAAAGATAAAGGAAAGTTGTCATAACATCAGTAACTTGGGATCTATAATAGTGAGGTATTTAAATATTCAACAGAAGCAGTTGCTGCGGCACCTGAAAAGCCTGAGAAACAGCAGCAGAAGTCAGTTCTTTCATCATGCCTTGAGACTGCTATCAGAAGTGTGCAAAATATCAAAAATCTCTGATTTATTTAGTGCAGGGAACTTCTAGTTGCCTTATTAACACATGAGGCCATATATGCTTCTGTTTTTCTGGCATGATAGAACCTTGACTGGGCTCTCAGCAGAGTCCTGTGCACATTTTCATTTTGTATTTGTGGGCCAAACTTTTGCCTGTTGCTGCAGCAGAAAGGAACAAAGTCACAGCTCAAAAACACGCAGAAAACACAGGGTAAGAAATGGTACTTTGAAAGCTAAGAGAACAGGGTGAGGATGGGCACACTTTTAGCTGCTCCCTCTCACCTACCAGGAGGTACTGAACCAAGCAAAGATTTGGCACAGTTGAGCTCTCCATGTCCAACAGCAGGAAGGAGCCCCGTGGAAGACTGATCCTCCAGGACTGCTTTCTACTGCTTCACTCTCTTGGCAAAACCATGGTCAAGACTTCTTTCTTGCAGCAAGGTACATCCATGTTTCTTGTTGTATCCACCAGGGACATAAAATACCACATCTTCAACACTTTTTCATACACTTGAGATGTATTCTTTTCTCCAATTTCCATTTCCTTGGCCTTTTTTCCTTTAATCCATATTTATTCTCCAATTTCTGTTTCCTTGGCCTTTTTTCCTTTAATCCATATTTAGCCTTCATTTAACCTTTCTGTGTAGTTCTTGGTTTTCAAGCCTTTAATCTTTCTCACTCATTTGTAGACTCTCTTGAATCAGTCCACACCTTTCTCAATGTGTAATGTCAAAAACTGGATGCAGTCTTCTGGTTAGCATCTTGCCAGTGAACAGCAGAGGAGTTATTTGGCATGTGTTATTTATATTCCAACCAAGTATCGCTGGCTGAAATTATTTCATCTAACTTTATTCTGTAGCTGTCTACACTTGATCTGAGTGTCCTTAAATTCCTTTAAAGTGAATGCCCTGATTCTAGGGTGTTACTCATCTGAGTATTTTACCTCTATCCTTCAGACGAGCTGAGCTGCACCTCCAAAGTGCCTGTTTATATTGGTTCATCATAAAGAGATCATAGGCTGATTGGCTAAAATGTGGGCACTCACCTACAATGTGCTGACTACTTTTGTCCAGATAAATACCATCCTTCATCCACCAGCTATTTGGTACTGCTGTATGCTGGAGAAGATAGGATTTGGAAACAATTACTTGGATCATTGAGTCCTGTCCACTGAAGTCATGGACAAACAGGCGAGATATATATATCTATATCTATACCTATCTATATCTAATTCAGAAGCAACTTCACACACTGTTATGCTGGAAGTAACAGAATACTTCCAAATATTTATTCCATGCATGCTGTGTTCCTGGGAGAGCACATTAACAAAACTATCCTGAACGTCCATAAGAAGCAGACTGGGCCATCCACTACACAGGAGGGTCAATGTTTGCTATCAAACTGACAAGAAGTTGAAATTCCCTCCCAACCTCAAAACTGGTAGTTGTTTTAGTCTTGTATGGGTGAACACAGAACAAATGCAGAGGGTAAGGCAAACCCTGCACTCTGAGACGACAAACTGTATGTCATCAGGTTAAAAAAATTCTTCCTGATCTATTACTACATTTTTCCCCTTCTGAAACCCTGCACCACACACATATGCACACTCATAGCAAGTGCAACCCTACTTTGTAGTTGTACTTCTTGTCATCTTCTGTCTCTATCAATGAAGTGAGTGTAAGGCCTGAAAACTGCAGATCATTTGGAAAGCTTAGTCAATAAGGAAGTTCAGTCCTGTTTATTCAGATACAGACACAGCTCTTGATTTTCTGAACATGTTGAAGAGTACAGTAGTTTTTCACAGTAAAAGAAATTTTTTTTTTTTCCCCTGCAATGTAATGTAGACTAATACTAAATACAAAATGCTAACAGAGAAGCAATGTATTAGCATTTTTGGATGAAAATATGACATTCTGTATACTGTTAAGAAAAAATATTATTCGCACCCCAGAGACACCCTGACCAATTTAATTTCCCACACCAGTACACATCATGAAGTGAAACCTTCCCACTCTGTCTTTCAATCTACTCATAACACTCCAAATATTAGATTTGTTTTTCTTCTTGTATGTGTTCTCAGTATATTGCTTGCTTTAGACTTCCTTTTTAATGGATATTCACATAGATGCAATTACTAGTCTCATTTAATTTGGTTTCTGCATTTCATCAAAACAAAACCATGCACTCAGTTCTGCAGTGGTAGGAGAAGGTGAAAGTGAAAATAGTAGAGGTTGCACAAAGGTGGTGAGGAGGTACAACATTTAGCTAAATCAGGAACTATGGGAAAAGTTGAATGGATTCCCATTCCTGAGGCCCCCAGAGCCAACAAAGTCCTATAGCTGGGTAAAGTTTTAGTCTGAGTTAAAAATTAAGAATTTCAAACCATCAGTAATCTAAGGATACCCAAGACATGCTGCTTGCAGCCAAAGATGGAGCCAAACTTAGAGGTGTGAAAACCAAACACTGACTGCAGAAATATGGCTTCCCCACCTCTAAGTGAAAATCAGATCACTCAGTTTAGGATGACAGGTCCCAAGACTTAAAACTTCGTGCGTGTCACCCACAGGAATTCTGAAATGTTCAGGTGAACCTGCTTTGTACATCTTTGTACACCTGGGGATGTCAGTTTACCTAGCCTGCCTCAACACTGTTTCTGAAAGAAAGTGGATTGTGTTTTTTATCCACATTCATAAATTTACAAACAGCACCTTTCCTTCCTCTAACAAGTCAATGGTTGTGAGAGTCAAAAAATAGAAATTTATATCAGATCTATATATCTTTGTGTTGATCATAATTATTAGAAAACAGAGATGGTAAACTGGCCAAAAAACTGTCCAAGTCAGAAATGCTGAATGGATCATCATCAAGGATTTCTTAAATTGCTACACAATTGAAATTAATTTCACATTGTTGCTACAATGAATATCTGAGGAAAGATGGAAATTATGTTCTCGGAGTCCCTATACCATGTGCCAGGTTTTCAACCTAATTAGACCCAAGCATATTTTTCACTAACACTTACACATTTGGTCTTTTGAAGAGAAAAATCTGGCTTGGCTTTCTTCTTTTAAGAAGAAAGCCCCTAAACCATACCTTGCTAAATAATCTCTGTCATAACAAGGCATTAAAATCTCCATTCTAGAAATTATATAGGAGACTTTTAAAACAGTGGCATGTTTCCACTTCAAATATAGAAAGGAAAGTGGAAAGAGAAATTGGTGTATGGTGGTGGGGGAGAGCATTAGAGCAAAAAAATCTTGGAGAGATGAGATGAGGTATATGAAACTGGCTAGCTGCCTAGCTTCCTAATGTTTTTTGTAAGGTTCTTGCTGAGACTTACTTGATTTTCAAATTGTTTTCTAAGCTGGTGAGTAGCAGGTGCTTACTAACCAGCTCATAGAGTACAGGGGTCCAACTCCATGTAGTCATTTCTCCCTGCTTTTGGCCGTCTTCTGTACTTGTGAAGACAAAACAGTGGACTTGGAAATTGGAAATTTTAATTTAAGGCACACATACACAAGGCAATTTTATAGCTCTCTGAATATAGAGAACTATTAAAGAAATCAAGATGTTATTAATTTTGTATGCTGTAGGACATATCGTGACATATTTTTGGATATGTATATTAGATCTGAAACCAGACTATATGTGAAAAAATGTTAAAATCAAACCTTCTTCACTATTTTTACTCACCTATACAGGTTCTTGTTAAATGCACTTCATTAGCACAGTAAAGGGAAATGCTGAAGGAAGAAAGGTGAGAGAAAATACTCCATGATCTTTCTTCTATCCAACCTCTTTCTAAGGTTTAATCACAGGACATGAGAAAAGAAAGGGTCTTCACTAAATTATATTTTCTCTTGTTTTTTTTTTGGTTTTTTTTTTTTTTTTTTTCCTTTCTTCTTGCCCTTCCCAAACCATACCTTAGCTTCATGGTTTTAGCATGTGTTTAAGTACTTTGTGAAAGTACGTCTCTGCCTGTACTTGCAGATCTGAAAGGTGAGCAATGCATAAAATGTGCAGTCTACTGCAAAATTGCCCCATACTTCCTGTAAGTGAGAACATTAGCAACGCAACAAAATCAAGGGACGCTGACTATGATAGCTGGCAGAGGGGGAGACAGGTCCAATGCAGCATTGAGGCTACTCTTAAGCTGTAAAACCTGCAAGCGTTCTTAGCTACACAGCTGAAATCAGTGTCCTCATTCTTTGGGAGACTTGCCTTTTCTCCTCCAGGATGGTTTCTATGAGAAGGAAATATATATTCTGGAAGCAACTCACAGATGACTGTGTCTCCCCTATGGGAGATCAGAGGACCACTTCATTGGCTTAGTGGAGCCTTGATTATCTTGTCCATTGCTAGCCAGATGTGAGTGACAAACTGAATAATGCCAACCATTTAAGTAAAACCTTTGATATTTTATGTTCTCCAAATAGAAAAGAGATGTAGCATTTTGAAATTTTAAATTAACATATTTTACATAAACTTTGCTTTAGGAAAAAGTGTATTTAAATAAACTCATAATGCATGTAATGACAGCAACAAAGCTCATCAAAAGGAACCCTTAGAAAAAGCTGCAGACTGACTCTCATCTGGTGCAATTTAGTGCCATCCCATTGATTCAGGGAGGATGTGTAGATTTACTCCAGTTGAGGATATCATACACCATTAACAAATTCCACTTTAAATGAACTGTCTTCGAGATTGCAGTATCTCAAAGATGGTGTTGTTTTGTTTTGTCTTGCAGGGGGTGAACTGATTTCATAGCCTATTGAACAGAGGATTTATGTATTCTCATTACTGAGAAGTTATCTGCAACACTGTATTGATGCATTTGTTTTGGGTGATGCATAATTATCAGCGGCTAAAAATGACTGAAAAACTACCAGAAAAAGTCATTTAAAATGTTGATGGTAAAGTAGTTCTGTATTTTTATCAACTCTAAATGTGATAGAAAAGCCATTCCCTTCAGGCAGGTGAGGAGATAAACTATTTTGATAGCTCTTAACAAGAGTTTAAAGCCATGGAGAAAACTGATATTGTATTGGAGTCACCAAGGGGACAGAGTGAGAAGAGGTCTTTCTTTGTTCTGCCAGGTACAGAAATTTCATTAGCAGAGGAAGGAATCACTTCTCATTGGTTATGTGGCAAAATAGCAAATTATGTTTTGTTACCTGTGGAGGAGCTTTCATTTGGAAGTTCTGTCACTGCATCCTGGTTCTGCTCCCTTGTCAAAAGAGAGCACTTGTACTGAAGTGGGATAAATAAGTTTCACCTGCTTGGGGAATACAGTAGTGAAAATGGAAGTGTTTTGACAGTGATTTTCAGTTTTACAGTGTAGTCTATCTTTGATGGTCTTCTTTAGAGTCAAAAGCCAAACAGTTCCCTGAATCTCAAAAAGTTTCTTCACCATCACATAGCAACATCTATTTACTCAGGCTTTTGAGCAAAAAGATCACAATGAAACTCATGTGCTGGAAAAAAGTGCGAATTTATTTTTTTTTACTTAGCAATATATCTGTCAGTCCCTCAAAGGATAGGTGTATTATATTGTGAAGACTAGGAGAGATCAAAATACACCTATATTCCTTGCTATATATTCATCACCTACACAGTCTACTCAGTCTCCTCATTGCTTGTTGGCCAGTTATTTGCCTATATCATGGGGGACAAGTTGTGAAGGGGGAACTGGATGAACAAGGGAGGAGTGACTTCGTGAATGATATGTAGCAGATCATTCCCTGCCTACAGGCCATTGGGGAAAAAAAAAATATAAAGGGACAGTTGTCTGTCAGACAGAATGACTGTATCCTTTCCTGAGCTTCTTGATACATCAATTTGGTAAGTATGTCAGCTGTCTCTAACTGTATCACCTAGCTGTCCATCACCAGCAGATGACTTTTCTCCATCTTCTAGTTTCATTATCCCTTAAACCACTCTTCATCAGTCAACCATTCTTTCATATTAAAACTACTAAAATATTGCTTACATTAACCTATCTGTTAAAACATAGTTAATTTAAACTATTTCCTGTAGGGGAAATGATTGAGATGTGTTGCCCATCTTGGTGGGGTTTTTGGTTTGTTTCTTTTTTCCCCTCTGGGCATGAGACAATGTAGATTCAGTAAATAGATCTGTGTGCGACAAGAATGATTCCAGTGCTTTAGGTTCATTAGTCTCACAGTGTGAACTTTAATAAAAATGAATTTGACTAGATTAGGTGCAATTATAGCAACTGGAGTTAAAAATTGTGTACATATACATGTTTATAAAAAGGGGGATTATTTTAAAAGTGTTTGGATAAATAGCAGAGAATAATGGGCATGGCTGGAGTACATGTAATTCTTAGTTTACAGAAAAGAAACTTTTAAACTCTGGGTCCAGTGGTCACTCTCTACCAAATTACTGATAGTCTACCTTTATGAGCCATGTTCCAAACAAGGTTTATACTTTACTTGTAGGCATGAAGGTAGCACAATCATCTCAGAGGTGAGTATTCAATGATTTTTAATGTGTGCACATGCTGCACAAGTTGCTTAATTGGTGCCAAAAGTGTTGTATAATTGAGTAAATCTGTCTTCTTTACACATTATGGCTAATAGTGATGTAATGGTCTCAGTGACACTAGGCACCTTGGCTTGGGTTATGCAGCTGTGCCACACTACATATTTAATTGAAAGGCAAAAAGGATCTACACCACAGGGAAAACAGATTAAATTACCCTGTCAGGTTTGCATAACAGAGAATCCATTTACCCACAAGTCTTTTCAGTCACACCTACTCCTTGCCAAAAATATTTCTTTCACATTTTTTTTCCTGCTTTTTTCCCCCACTATTTCCTTACTGTAACGGAAGGAATGATATCATCCTTGAAACACCTGGCAGAGTATCAGGTCCCACAGACAGCCTCAGAGTCCCACATTCTTTGCTTGCTTTTATTTGCACTGAAGTGCATCACTGTGTAGTGCCTGAAAAACATCAAATGTGACGTTGTAGGATCCAGTGTGATTATGAATCCTTGCCAATTAAACACTGCAGATCTGCTGGCTAGTGTCGCTTAGGGAACTTCTCTAAACCACCATGCAGTATGCTCTCAGCTTCATTGCCACCTTGTTTTCTCCATTCTTCCCTCTCCAATTTAGTTTTGTTAGTGCGAAATTATAAAAAGTATTTCACTGTTAAGCTAAGATTTTTAAAGCAGATTTTGGTTATCTACTTTCTGCATATCCTTCCAGTCTCTGATGTTGCAAATACAATATAAAACTTTCACAATACTGTGAAGCCAAATTTCCTGTGTACTCTATATGAGAGTCATTTTGCAGCACAAGATGGCCTTTTGCTGTTTTGCAGTCTCTCTGCCTGCCTCTGTGTCTGTCTGCTGCTTAAAGCCACTATCTTGAAAAGATGCAAGTAACTTCAGCCTAGAAAAAATGCTTGATTGGTGCCTTCTGTTGATAGTGCTGTTGACTGAGGAGCTGACTGCAAGCAGAAGTGGAACAGTTCTCTTCTGGTTGTTCCTAAAAGGTAGAGAAAAAGTAAACAAAAGCCATAAATAGTAAAAAGATATTCAACTCAGAAGAACAGATCATTTCAAAATATAAGATATTGGAGAAAGCTTTTGTTTGAAATAACTGTATTTTTTTTCACTTCAAAATGCCTCCAAACACAGTTGATTAACCAGAACAGAAAGGTATGTGGGGTACCATATCTTCATCAAGTAGAAGACGTACACATTGGATATGAGTATTACACAGAGACAAACTGCACTCAGTTCATATTTAACTTGATGAAGGTCATATCTCAGAGGTTGAAATTTTGAGAATTACAGAGTTTAGACAGTTTAAAACCATCTAATTTCAAACATATACCATCATGACATTTCAGTTTAAAGATGGCATAAATGTCTAAGCTCCCTTCCTGTGATAATGCAGCTTCTTTCACTAGGCAGAACAGACTAGACCAATAAAATTAAAGACCACATGCTTTAAGTTACATGTTTGAGACATAAAAGACAAAACAGTATTAGATTTAGACTTTGTGAATGACCTGGAGTACAAGATAAAAGTAATTTGGTTGATAAACAGTGCAGTTACTCAACACATGATATCACCAGTAATCATTTTAAAAATCACTCCGCTTCTCTGCACAGTTTTCCAAGTAGCAGTATTTGCTTCTTCCCATAATTCAAATTCCTCTGGGAGATGCTGTCTTTATAGAAGGCAGTGATTAGCAACACTGTTAAAGCAGGCCTGAAGTCCTGGAGGAGGAAATAGTGAAGAAGAATGAGATTGTATGAAATAGGGATCACGCACACAGACAACCAGGGGCTAAAACAAGTGTTTGTTAAATGTGGACAAATATACAATATATCTCTATTTTGTGTTCTGAGGCACATCAATATGTAACCTGGAAAAACAGAATATTAATGTGTAAACATCCATCACTCTTTGCAGAAAATATTTAACATCCTCTGAATTTCAAAAGGTTAGCCTCACAACCCTTTGTTTATAGACAGAAATAGGTGGAAGTCACCAAAATGTGACTCTTTTAAAGCCAATGGAATTATCCCCAATTTAATTTACAGACTGAAGGTAAACTGTGATGATTTCTTTCAACTTGCTGTTCCAAAGTGGGTCTCTCAGCTGTGGTAGATCATACAGCTTGGTGCTGCCCTGTACATGACACAGTTGTTATACTGAATATAAATTTGTTCCCTGGAAGCTCCCAATTAGCAGGTTTGAAAGCCTTGCTTATTGGCCTAACACTCCTCTGTGCTTACAGAAAGTCAGTTCAGAACATTCAGCCTGCAGAGGAGTGGGGCCAGTGCCTTGCACAGAGCATGGAAGGGCAAAGGTAAGAGCAGAATCGACCTTCGCTTCAGGACAACAAGTTTCCAGGTTTCCAATCTTCTATAGTAAAAATGCCTTCTGTTCTTTTTCCTTCTTCATCCTTTTGCCTAAAGCCTCTCTTCTCTCAAAACAGTGTTTTTCATTAGGTACTGCTTGCCTCCTAATTCACTGGTGTTTGCCAACAAGCAGGGAAGGCCCAGGTGGACATGGGGGGAACTGGAAGGAGGTAAAAATTTGCTTAGTTGTAGGCACAGCCAGCACCTTGTACAACCATCCATGCAGGGCTATAAATGGCAAACCTATAAGATAACTGAATGTTATTTCACATCAAAGTAATAAATCATCTAATTCCTTTGGTTGTCTTTTCATCAGGTGAAGGAAAGCCACTTTCAGAAGCTTTGTTCACATCGCATTCATACAAGGCTTTACTATGAGGCTATAATCTGTGCTAGCATGTAGGTGATGGAGCCCTGAACTGCCAATAGGTGATTGAATGGATTTGGCCTGGTATTCAAATGATTGCACATAATATACTGAGCCCATAGCTGAGCAACACCACAACCATATGGCAGTCCAGAGCCTTTGATTCCTAATATAGTATTTGAAAGAGCACACTGTATTTCTTCTTTTTGACATACAGGCCACTGCTATCTCAATTAAACTTTGCTTTATTTTTTGTTTGTGTATTTCCCTCCCACCTACTTTCAGTTCCTGGCCTTTTTGCTAGCTCAGTGATTTTGCAATTTATTTTCTAGTAAGAAAGCATGGATTCATAAATATGGGCCAGGCATGAATAAGATAGAAATAATATGACAGCTATTGATGTGCTTTTCACTGAGAGAAACCTTCAAGAGAAGAGATACAGGCAGAAAGACAATAAGCAGAAGACACTCATGCCTCCCCTGGAAGGCCATACAGAAAAGCTGTTTTATAGAATAAGCCCATGAGACTCTTCAGCAAGGCTAAAGGGAAAAGACAGACCCAGTCAAACATGAGCAAAGCAGTAACTTCCCAGTGTCCTCTGGCAACTACAAGTCTATTCAAAGATCACTTTTTAAGAAGTATTACCTGCTCAGTGAGTGCACAGAAAATGGTGATGGCAGTATAGTCTGCAGTGCTTGCTGCTGGTTACTGTAATAGTGACTTCACTTCAAGGCAGTTTTAGTAAGTTTACCAAGCTTACCATATCCTTTCCCCTCAGTTTGCTCACCTTCAGGTAAATTCCTTTTTCCCAAAGCACAACAAGGTACTAATTTGTCAAGGGTTAAAATACACAGAGATGATTGCTGAGTTCTGTTGGATTTGCTAAAGCAGTAAGCTATGAAGCATGTTTGACCTTGATTTGGCTGTGGTAGTCGCTTACTGCATAGGACTAAAAACAATAAAATCCTTGCGTGTATTATAGTCAATGTATAACAAACAGAAGACAAAAAAAAAAAAAAAAAGAAAAAGTGACTTTGTGTTAGCTTTTGGTAAAACCACTCTTGATGTCAGTCCTGTGGGGTATCAACAGCTCTCTTTCTATTTGGTGATGAAATTTAATCTTTGCAAGTTAAAGTTTACTATCTACTCATGATTCCATAGTTTCAGAAACAGTATAATCTCATTATGGGACACTTCTCTATTTTCTTCAGGAATGGTGAGTCACATTAATTCCAGATGTGTCTCCGTTCATTGCTGATCTTGCACCAAGGACAAATTTCACAAACACCATTTTGGGAAAACTGGAAGTATCTATCGTATTACATACAGAAGGCCCAGCTCTGTATAGAAAGAAGAAAGATTTTAGATACAGGTTTTCCATCCTTTTCAAGCTTCAGTGGCAGAATAGAATGCCATTTCCTACATTTACTTTGTTAGCATGTCTTGTCTGGTTTCTCCTAGGGACTGAATGTAGATCTTTTTTTCTGAAAGACTGACAGAATGTGAGGTTAGACAAGTCTATTTAGAGGCAGCTATAACCCCAACATAAGGGATTTTGGAAAATACACTGACTTTGTAGTGGTATGTATCTCCCTTTCCCATGAGTACCATCCTATTGCAGTCATTGCTGACAGTATAAAGAGCTATCAAAATAACTAGGTTCAAAATAGAACTCTGAAAATTCTTATGGAGCATAAAAGTATTGTGCTTCAAAATTCGTGACTGAGGAGAGTACAATATGTGCACATACTGTGTTTGAAGGAAAAACAATAAAAGAAAGCAAATGCTAGTATTAAGAAAGCTTTAAGAAACACTTGCAATGCATCGAGTTAACTCTAATCCAATCACCACACTGAACTCAATTACAACGGCACATATAACCCAAATGTTAACCAGGAATGATATGAGAGGAAGGAAATGGCCATGCATGAGGACAACCGTGAATTATATCATCACTCACAGTGGTGAAGGTGACGGACAAGGAGCATTCAAAACCTCAAAAGAGCAAGGAGAACTTGAATGGATCCAACTCAGAGGCATGGGAAATGTTATGAAACTTTTCCAGAATGAATATTTAAGTGGGTTTAAGGGAATACAAACCTTGTGCTTATAATTTTCACTGACTTGCTACAAATAGAAACAACAAACTCAGTGTGAAAGTTCTTCTTCCTCGCTGATTTCACAATGAGGCAAAAGCATTTTGTACTGATTACTCTAAGTTTATCCAGAGTAGCTGAACCACCATTTCAGATGATTTCTAGTCTGTCGGTTGAACTTAGCCGATATCCAATAGCAAAACTTTATTACTCAAATTCAGCATCTAGAGTTTTGTGGATCGATGTACCATATCTGCAGTTTGTGTGTATATATATATGTGTTTAGGAATTTCAAATAATTTTTCTTTGGCTTAATTCTTTAGTTTGATATTGTGTTATTCTATGTTATTTTAATTGGAAAATGATAATTCTACTTATTCCTCAAAGACTATTTAGTTACTGAAGAGATCTGCATAATATATACTTATATTTCATAATATATACTAAACCAAATTTATGTTTTGTTAACTATTGAATCTTAGTGCTATCCCTGAGAACTTAACACAGGTCACTTTGAGGGTGATGGAGCACTGGAACAGGCTGCCCAGGGAGGCTGTAGGGTCTCCTTCTCTGGAGATATTAACAATCCGTCTGGATGTGATCCTGTGCAACCTGTTCTAGGTGATCCTGCAGGGGGATTTGACTGGATGATCTCCAGACATCCCTTCCACCCCCTACCATTCTGTGATTCTGTGGCTGTCCAGTAGTGAACTATCACAATCTTTGGATGAAGTCCACAGAGTTTGGTTCAAACAGAAGGGCACAAATCATGTTATAAACAGATTAAAAATCCCAGATGACAGACATTTGACTCATGAGCTTCAGGGAATTTTTACTGAATATTGAGATTTTATAATCTTGGGGCAGGTCTTAAATTGCAGTGCACTCTTCAGTGAATAAATACAATGAAGCTTCCTTCCTCAATTTACCTCCCCTCCCCAAAAAGGTAGAGGAATATGATAGAAAAAGGTAAGAAAAGCTTCTTAAAATTGTTGAAAATCACAAGAGAGCCTCAAAAACCCACAGTGTTTATATGCCTGGAGGAATGATAAAGCAGAGAATACTTATTATTTATCGACATGTCATAATTTTCCCTAATTAGTTCTTCATTTCTGTAAATAACAAAGTAGATCCACTTATATATCTATAACTTAATTCAAACTACCAGGAAGTAAGAGAATAAAACAGGGAAGAGATTTATCATTCTCAATTTCCATTTCCAAATTAGTTTTATTAATGAATGAACTGTTTTCCAGTGTAGCATATCTTTAAAGCAGTTTTAAAGCTTTTATAGTTTTGGACCTGCCTTGTGTTCTGTAAAATAAAAATAAATAATGCAAAATAATTCATACAGCAGAAAGCATATGTAGCCAAGTAGCAGCCAAAGATTGCATTTCTCAAGTTCAAAAATACCAGTTAAAGACAAGAGCACGTTTTCGCAAGTTTTTACAAAAATGTCTTTAGAAATAAGTGCTGGAAATAAGAAATCAGGCAATGCTTATTTTCCAAAATAAATCAGATTTTTTTTGGCAGAATACAGCCTGATAGAGATGATATTCATTTAAATATATCAATAAAAGCACTCAGCATCAAATTCAGCTCTTCTACTTCCCATGTTCACTATGGAAGTAAATTGATCTAAATGCCTGAAATACCCATTGTCTGATTGCTTGTGAAGTCATTTATGACTTTTTTTTTAAATAGGAACTAAGACCTAAGTATTGAGTTCCATTTTTGTAGCATTTCATTTTACACAAATTCTCAGATTTTCACAAAGCAAAGAATACCAAAGGATTTAGTATAAGTTCTGTGCACTTATTAAAAAAAATGTCCTCAATGTTAAGTAATTAGGTAACAGTTATCCAGCAGATTTCTGTCTCAATTTTCGACTGTGCTATCAAGATGTAACCTACTGTATTACTGTTGCATGAAAATCTGAAGTCAGCTACATTCCTGATCACAGTACAGCTTCAACAGATGCATATGCACGTACACATTGAGCCTGTCCTATATCCTGTCTTAGGATATCATAATCTTGTGCTGTGCAAGGAGCCTGTCTGCTGGCTTAGGTTAATTTTCTAAAATACTAAGCAGCAAGACTGGTTGTGATGCTGGAAATCTATGCATATGTTAGTTTTACAAAATGTCCCAGGATTGGCTAGGATAGGGTTACTTTCCATCAGAAGCTGGGATGGGGGGACAGTCAGGATAGACAACGAAACCAGCCAATGGGTTATTCAATACCATACTGCTGTCCTACCTTGTATACAAGGGTGGAAGGCAGGCTATACAAGGGCTAGGGCGCAGCCTTCGGTGGTCAGATTTGTTCTATATCCCTAGCTTTATATATTGTTTCATTACTATTACTGCTATTATTGTGTTTCTTCTCCTTTTGCATTGTTCTATTAATTCTCCTTAACCCATAGGGTTTTACGTTTTCCTCCCTGTTCTCCTTCCCATCCCCTGGGGGTGTGGTGAGCAAGCAACCACAGAATACTCAGTTCCTGTCTGGGTATAAAACATGACACAGAATTGCATTACTAATGGAAACCACTGAGCACACTATATTCACAGGCCTTTACACTCATTATCTTAATTGTATCAAAATAGCAAGTAGCTTTTCTATAAACTAAAAATGACAGGGAATGAGATCTTGTTTAGTAATCAAGACCTGTCACATCAGTCAAGATATCAGAACCATACATGACATAATATACTTTAAAACATTCTGGTGGATCAATTTTTCAGTTATTTCCACTCAGCAGCTGCCCTTCCTAAACTATTTTCAAATGACTGCATTGTTTAAGTTCAATTTCAATAACTACTGCCTTCCTAAAAAGCACATTTTCAATAGCATGCATGAACTAAACTCCACTTTACTATCATCTGGAATGGCTTCCCAAGGATTCATTCATTACATGAGGTTTCCATTAAGAGACTGTTTGATTTCTGTATGGAAAGCTGACATCTAGAGTATGAAGCAAATAAGCTGTAAAGAGCAAGGACCAAATAACATTTATGTTATTTACGTATCCTCCTGTTTATTAGAAGTATGATTACATAACCAGTGATGATAATGATTCTACTTATCCACTAGTCAATCGACTTGGACATGACTTCCATTTGGGAGTGGTAGTATTCTAAGGCTTAGAAATATTCAGAGACATTGTTCAGTTAGTACATTACCTTTCAATTATACAATTATTAAAAGCATTGAAACCAATCTCTATCAACTTC